>OOFJ01082545.1:0-11123 GCA_900323375.1 Benthosema glaciale
CATTTTATATTGTTGTCCGGGTGACCTTGAGCCGGCTACTGGGGGAAACATTGGTACCTTGACTTTGCGAGGTGTCTTGGCGGCTGCGCCGACAGGAGCCCTCTCACCTCGGAAAAGAGAGGAGTCGCCCGAGGCAAGCGGCTGGAAATAATAGCGGGGCGTCCGGGGTCCGGGCACTTGGGGAAGTGCGGCGTTGAGAGAGAGGGATTCTTTGGAGGTTATTTGTGTTCACGCTTCACAGCACCTCTTCAGACAGGTAGCTGTATTTGAAGGCTATCGACGGCCTCGCGGTTCAATCGATGGGGACAACAAAGCGCTGAACCAGAAGTCGCTCAGCGAGACGCCATGGTAACTGTCTCTATTGGGGCATCAGGGATGGTGCGTGAGAGAAAGAGACAGAATCTATAGAAAATACCAGGAGGGATTTTCATATAGCTTTGCAGGTCTCTCTCAACATTGTCATGCATGCGTACCAGACTCTAGTATTTAGTATGTACAGTATGTAAATAGAAAAAAAATACTTAAACAAAGAAAATGTACCAACCATCAGTAAAGTACCGGACAATACAGTGCAAATAAAAAAATAAAGAAAACAAAAACTGTTTTCAATACAATGAATAACTTCACAAGAGGCTAATTAAAAGCTATACGTTTTAGTGAGCTTGCTTCCCTGATTTCTTGAGGTTATGTATTGTATTCCATAGATTAGGGGCATAATTTAATAAATGCATCCACCCCAATTTAGTGCTTTGAACACTAGCAAAAATACATTAGTCCATTGTAAAATGTTGCAAGGAGCCAGTGCACACCCGCTGTTATGCTCTCTGCTCCTAGTTGTTGTCAGTAGCCTAGCAGAAGAATTCTGAATTAGATGGAGCCTCTCTGTAGACATCTTGGGCAGGCCAGCTGGACATACTATTGTGCATAGGAGTAGTCAAGTCGAAGCTAAATAAAATCATGAAGGAAGATGTTTTTGGGCATCTCGCTGAAATAAACATGACCACACCTTAGCCATGTTTCTGAGAAGGCTGTCTTCATCACCATGGTAATGTGGGATTTAAAACAGTTTTCTGAGAAGACGAGTCGACACAGGAAGACTTTGTAATGTCTGACTCTCTGAAGGGAGTTAGGTTCCCGAGGCTGTTTATAAGCATGATGACCCTTTTGTTTTCCGGGGCACCAAGTAGGAGGATTTTTTAGTTTTGTCTTCATTTAGTTTCAGAAAGTTATATTGTTCATCGATTTATTAACGTTGATAGACAGTTAGTGAGGAGGAAATGCTATATAATTTGGTCCCAATGCCTGCACTTTTTATTAGGCTGAGCCATTCTACTACTGTGTATGGTTTAAAAGCTACAATCCGTAAGGTTTATGTGTTTTACCGACAGAGAGAGGAAATGTAACCCCCAGGATTCTAACCACATGGGATACCAAACATCTACCACTCATCTAAAAGGGAACGCCTGCGCCAGCCAGGGGGGGGGGGGCAGCATTGGTGAGCTTCAGGCAGCACTACTCGACAACCAGTAGGTGGCCTATCCGACTCCATGTACTAATTACATAAACATTAAGACCAGAGGCCGATTTTGCAACTGCCATTTTCTTGAAAAACACTTTCAATATGTTCCCGAAATGTTCGAAAATAGCACATGTACAAGCATGCAGCACAGTGACACGCTGTGAGCTTGTATAATATCTGCTATTGTCATTGTGTTTGTTTTAATGGCCTAACATACTCTACCATACGAATTGATTACAATAATATCCTATCCATTAAAATAAGTTCCTGGATTGCAGCTTTAACACACATACTCTGGAAGCAGATGGCATGATACGCCGCAGCAAAAACATTTGTTCCAGGCATTAAGTAACCAGGCACTGTGTACCAAAAACTGTGCCCAAGCATGGAAATCCATGATTAGCAGCCAGCCAGTCAAATGAAGACGACTCTCGCATCGAAAAATACAAAACATGGAAATAATAACAATTACAACAATGACATTGACTCTACTTTCATCCGTCCCAAAGGCAAATGCAAACATCTGTAGCTTTGCAAGCAAATGTTTGCCATTCGTGATTTGCAAAATCACTCAAGTTGGATTGAGTCGTTTGCATGAAAGTTGTTCAAAACATCCTGCTGGATATCCTGTGTCGGCGATTGATGGCCAATACCTGTCCTGAGTGAGTGAGTGAGATTAGGTTTCATGCATTCTGTGGTCACGTCAGGGCCTATTGTCACGCTCCGCGGCCATGTGTGCGTCCCAATGTGAAACACATACAGTAGTGAAATCAAGAGTATTTAACCACATTAACCTCGGCAGCTCTAGTTTTAGCATGTCATTAAAGGCGATGCTTTTTTTTTGCCCATTAGGCAAAAAAATATGTTTTTTAAATAGCTTCTGTTTTATCTATGCATTAAAGCTATTGTTGCTATTCGTCATATATAAAGTATGTTCTCCAACATTTCTCAGGCCAATAAGGACCCCTTAGCTGAGAGACTGATGACCCCCACTTTTTACTGTAGAACATTTTTAAAGCATTTCTAGCATTATTATCAGCGTTACGTATATATATTTTTTAATTTCCCCCCCAATAATATTATGATGAATTCAACATGTTGGATTCATGATAATGTGTATTTTCATACACATTCGGATCTGTAGATCTGATATTTTTGGCAAATGTCCCCCCTCATCACACAGGTTTTGGTGCCCCTATCGGGGGTCCCGGACCCCCTGTTGAAGACCCATGATACAGCCAGGGCGTGGCATAATGCATCTATCCCTTGGCAGATATTTCATGAAAATTGCATGTTTATAAGGTCCCCAATGCATCCCAAATAAGCGACATGTTGCGAGCTTGTAGATTGCAGATTGCAGATATTTAGTGTATAGGGGAGGAATGGCGGACGGGGGGGGTGTAGTATATTCCCCTGGGGGATTCATTATAGGATCTGAGTGGTTAAGTGGTTAACTCGTAACAATGGATGCTCTCAAGAGTGTATTTTAACTCAAGTGTTGACGCAACACATGAATGATTCCCTGATCCTTCCCGCTGCTCTGTTGTTCTCTCCACAACACACACGCACACGCACACGCGCACAGTGTGACACTCCCTCGTGTCACTTCATCCCGCACCACGTGACTGCGTTTACGACTTTCTGAGTCAAATCTCACGCAGGGCTGATGGTCTTTCGTCATGCACAATTGGCAACAATCGTTTGGTTACATGCGACAGGGAAATGTTGTCATTCAAATAGTTTGGGATGGATGAGTCATCACCATCATGTATTTGTTACTTCATTCATTCCCCTCTCCGCCTTGCTACATTCTATAGCCTATACATTAGTCCTTAGTCAATTATCTGCATCCATAAAGAATTAATTACACTGTCACTCCTAAAACAATGACTCCTAAATACAGCCATGATGCGTCGCTGTTTGGTGTTTTTCCTCTTTTGCACTGAGCCAAGCATTTGTCGCTTTGTCGCTCAGGAGGAGTTGGCATGGCCTTTCCTAGCGTGGTGTCCTTGGAAACCGCTCTTTTACATCTCAATTAAAGTGCTCTCCCCCGTGCGACCACCAATCCAGCCCATTCTGAGTATATGCCCATTATCACCATGGCTCCCAATAGTCTAATTATGCCCCACTCCCTGACATCACAAGGCAGCCCCACCACGCCCCCACCCCATCATGGACCTTGGCAGGCTCACCTCGGACTCCTTTTTGGCCAATCAAGGGCCAACGTGTGTCATCATTAGAGTTTGGAATAGGCGACGTGGTGCTGGCTGTCTCTATGGGGAACCTTGGTAAATAGATGACCAGTGGTGGTGGTACATTTACTTAAGTACTGTACTTAAGTACATTTTTTGAGGCATTTGTACTTTACCTGCATGAGTATTTCCAATTTCCAGTAGTTTTACTGTAGATCTTCTATTTTTAAAATGTTTGTTGACATTCTAAAACTTGACATAAGAACATTCTGCAGGCACACTTTTGGTCCTTTAAATACAGTACATTTTGAGGCCAATACTTTTGTCCTTTTACTCTTACATTTTGAATTCCAGACTTTTACTTTACAACAGGCCCTATTTATACTTTTACTTAAGGAAACCATTTTCCTCCACTGCCAGGCCACTTGTCTGCCTGTCAGCCCACACGCCCTACAGCAGGGGTCCTCAATGTTTTTCTTTTCAGGCCAAGGACCCCTAGTTTCATTATATAGATATTCCACTGTGAGGTTCTTATATGATTGTTGATTACCATTTTGTATGTATTTTGATGACCATGTTTTGTTCTTGCTTACTGTAAGTCGCTCTGGATTAAAATGTGTCTGCTAAATGCCTAAATTGTACATTTAACAGACATGTAACCACTTACTGTCAATCCTCAATCCTTAGTAAAATGTACCTTCCATTCTGTACTTACTATTTCCCTTTACGCCAAACCTCTGCCAGAAATTGCAGCACGAGGCTTTGTGGCCATTAGCAAAAATGGCCAATTTACAAGCTCTGGGGGTTGTATTGACACTAAGGTCTCAGAGGCACTTGCCCAATGGCCAAGTACAGGTTCTACTTACCCAAAGGTCATGCCCACTTGCCCGAAAAGTAAATCGTCCATTTTAAAAATGATAGGTAAAATATTAATTACTGTTCAATGTAACACTTTTTTTTACACTACTACATAGCTATCATTATGACTACGGGTTCACAATTGTTATTTTATTATAGGTAAATTATATCTCTTATTTTACATTTCACAGACCAGAAGACGGAACGCTCTGGCCACGTTCAGGTATTTAGACCGATATCTCGTGTTGTGTTTATAGATGAGTGCGTCCCCTCTCAAACGAGCACTTGTCTAGTCAGGCAACCTGAAAGTTGTATTTACCAGTGCCAGGGGCAGGTGGGCAACCCTTAGTGTCAAAGCCAATCGCAATCTGACATGCCCAGAATAGGAATCGCTAGCGTTCATGTGGTTAAGATCAACAGAGATGGAAAGCCATGAATTAGCATTAGCCTCCTTGGCAGCTTGGATATACAGTGAGTTCCAAATAAACAGTATCCAGACAACGTAGAGCCCATTGGCTGAATGTGTGTGGCTTCCAGCTGTGGCAAACAGTTTCTTGGCTGCCGCGTTAGGCCAGCAACCAAAATGTGTTTGTTACTAAGTGGGAGAATGTACTGTAGTATGGAAAGAGCATTAAGAATCAGAACAGAAGGAGACGGGATGGCGGGTGGGGGGCATAGTTACAGCCAGTGTAGAGACAGTTTAGAAGCAACCATCTTCAGACTTTCCAAAATCATATGATAGAATATTCCTACAATATCCACGATTGAACACAAAGTACAGTTATAGTTTCATAGGTAGTACACATCCTAGTGCACGTCTATCAAGGAGTCAATTCATTTTCTATTTACATTATACAATTAAAATGGATCTGCTGGTGATCAGATGTCGGAAGTATGTCTAACTTTTTGCCAGGTGCTTGCATGAGAAGCGCCTGGACTACATTTGCTTTTGCTACCTCAAGATTGGCTGCCTCGTTCATCTCTAGGCTGCCGCCAAGTGCCGCCACCCCGATGGGAGACTTGCCCATAAAACCCAACGCCGCAGCGTGAAGCCGTGAGCTGAGGCAGAGACTGTGGCACACAAACTGATTATACTGTAGAATGTAGATGTTCATAAACGAGAGCTTTGTGCACCTGGCAATTATGACTGAGTCATTCTAAATGTTTTCTTTTTAGAGTTGTTGTTGTTGCATAACCACTTCAACACCAAGACACTTCCTGAGAACAACTAGCGTCGCACACATGCTGGCAGAAACCGAAACCACTGTGAAATGACGTCCACATTTCATAGCTACTCTTACGGTGAAGAACAAGGTATAGGGCATAGTTTCCAAGTGACAAGGCTAAGGGAGCATAGAGGCACAAACAAAGCCCACCTGCGCTGCACAGAGAGCACAAACAAGAATTCACTATCATAAATCATGTACCCAGCAGACTGCTATAACGTACACACACATTACCTCTTTGGGGGGGGTATACCAGCACTATTGTTTTTACTGAATAAACAGACGGCCGTGCGCCGGTACACAACTACAACTTTACTATTTCTCTCTTACTTTTATTTACTTTTTTAAAATCAATTCAATATTGAATTTTATACGGTATAATGAGGTGTACTACATAGGCCTCACGTCGTGTCTGGGCTTGACAGCTATCCTGCGCCGCGGTGACATATTCTGTTGGCCCAGGCCGGTCTAGTTAGCCTTAGCGGGGTCGTCCTCCGCACACGCTGACAAGCACAACATCACTCCACTGGCAGCAGACGCACAACATCATTAAAACCCCATCCATCTGAACACACTGTCTGTACCACTACCCCCATGGGTCACAGTGAATCACTGCACAACGAGAGAGAGAGAGAGAGAGAGAGAGAGAGAGAGAGAGGGTCACAGGCAGCACGGGAGATAAGAGAGAGAGAGAGAGAGAGATGCGCAAAAAATGTGTAATTATCATTATGATAATTATATTCTAGCTGTGACAGGTAGTCAGTAAATCGAGCATGTGTAGACGGATATCTGATGGAAATTAACATATCGCCGCCGCTGTTTTAATGTGAATCCTAACTGTATTCTGTGGTGAACATTCTGCAGAAATCGCCGATCTGCAAGCTCACAATGCATCGTGAGGGTTGTTTTCATCAGAGAGTGTAGAGGGGAAAAAGGAGAGGACCTATAGTATAGAGGCCTGGGGGATATTGATCAGCCAGGTACTCTATAGGTACTGTAGGTACTGTATTTAATCAGTTAAAAGCATATGTTCTACTTTAAGTATAAGTAAGTGAGTACATTTTAGATATAAAGCACCTTTCGAAAAACAATGTTATAAGGTGCTGTACAATGGAACACAGTAGAGCACTGAAGTCTGCCGTCAATAATCTCCATACCCCTATCTTAGATCACCTCATATAAGAACTGTGTTTGAAAAATGAACAAATCATCCCGGTGGGGAACAGACTTTATCAAATATGAGTGACGGGGAAGACGACAATATCACGAGACAGTCTATTTTTGGACCACGATTCATATATGAGACGACCTAGAGAAAAAACCTTTGCGAACCAGGGGATGAGCGAGTGATGTTCAGGACTTCGGCACTCTATAGAAACAATATTAACTGTGTTGATCTAGAAGTGAAACCAAAACAAACAAACAAACAAACAAAAAATGAAAAGAAAGAAAGCCAGAGGTGGCTTTGTGGGGTGTGCATCAACCGATGCACACCCTTAGTGAGGCTCTGATTGGCATCTGGCTTTCTTGTGACATCACACCCTTGCTGACTCATATGTGCCCTGTGTCAAACCTGGAGACAGCCAAGTGCTATGTGTGAACACATAATGATTTGGTTGTACAAAACTAACAACGCCTTGGAGATGTACACGGTGTGCCGTTTTCATGGGTTAGCTTAAAAAAAAAGAAATTAACCAAACTATTAAATGAACACATGATTTTATGGTGTACAATGGAAGAGAGAGTAGAGAGGAGAAGAGAAATGCACAGGGCCAGTTATTAGTCGTTCATTATCGTTTGTGACTAATGATGATTAGGAATACCTAACACTAATTACGAGTACACAGTCCTGGGAGCAAACAAGCTGTAGGAACACAGCAGTATCTAGTAATCAACAATGCAGACTAATTAGACTGTTCAGAGCCTCGCTTATCACATAATTAACAAGACTGTCCACAGGACTATTGTCCGAAAGGATGGTCGGCGTCCTTTTAGTCGCGTGCTTGTGAACAAAGTAAATAATTGAACTTTTCAAATGACAAACGGCGACTCTTCTGCACCGAAGCAAACATCGAAGTTGGCTAATTTCTCGACACTGTAATACCGTTCTGTCAAGAGTACGACTTCATGATATATGTCCCTATACTGTATGTTCTGCTATGTCTTTGTTGAGAAGTCCAGGGTTTTCTGGGTAATGTATGGCGTACGTTGGTGGGTGGCAGGGATGGATGACGTGCGGCGGAACATTAATCATATGCATGCGTTTGCAAAATGTTCCCCTGTTTTGTCGGTGCTGCTCGGTGTGGCACGGTGCAGCTTCAGTTGTTGTGTTGCACGCACGCACGCACGCACGCACGCACGCACACACACACGCACACACACACACACGCACACACACACACACACACCCCAGTGGCGGTGCGAAGAAACGAGGGCAGCGTCATGTGAAGTCAGCAAATGAACATTCAAATAGTATTTGGTCTGGCTCAGCAGGAGCATAACCCTGTACACTGTACTACATAGCCCTGCCTTCACTACTCTGCATACTGTGCTGGTTCCCCTCTCTCCTTCACTGTCACTCCGCGTTGTAACTTGTTGCGAACGCAGTGAGCCTTTACTATGTAAGCCAGGCAGAACATGTCCGTCTGTCTGTCTGTGTGTCACGCTGTGGTGTCACGCTGCGCTGTCACGCTGCGCTGACTCGCCACCAGAGGGAACAGTTATACAAACCAAATACAAAATAATTTTGATGGACTTCAAATACACTGCGTTTGCTTCACACGTTCGTGTCTTACTTGTGTATGATATATGCAATATACGCTACATCATATGCTTGTAGATCCTTGACCTTGTAGATCGACGATTGTCATGAGAAACCAGTACAAGTGGGAAAAGCGGAATGGGGAACGTCCGTTTTTCTGCCGTTTGTATGTAATCAAGCATGACATGATTTAATAACCATTGATTGATGACTAATAATCACATAATTGTTAGCGTGAGAGATTAATTAAGAGATGACGTATTATCACTGATGAGCGCCGGTTCTGATGTTACCACAGCGGTTCTGAACCATAGAGAATGTCAGCCTCTCTCTCTCTCTCTCTCTCTCTCTCCCCTCCCTTGCATGTCACTTTCTCCCTCCTCTGATCTCAAATATTCATCACTCATCCCTTCATATTTCCGACCCACGCAAAGGTCCATGAGGAGAGATGGGTAAAGATCACTGCTCATAAACCTTGCCTTATTTCCCCAAAGGTGTTCCAGCCGAGAGAAAAAAATGAAAAAAACAAACAAACAAAACAAACAAAAACTGAAGTTGCTGAATAGGGAAAGCTTGTACTATATGTGCCTCAGAGAGAAGAGAGAGCCTAAGAAACTAGGGATGGAGGGAGGGAAAGGAGGTGAGGAGAGAGTCAGATAGGGTGATAGAGAGATAGAAAGGAAAGCTGTCTGTCAGGCATCATATAGTACCTCAGAAAAAAATCAGATTTTCAATGCACTACCTTATTACGGTCACGAATAAATTACATGAAAATCGCCTGCGTATTTCGCATCAAAAATGATTCCTCATTCATACAGGTTGATGCTGTTATTTGCACTGAGAATCACGTTAGGAATAACAAAATGTGTTGCTTACGTGGATGTATATTCATGAAACACAAAAGGAAAGTCTGAAAGGAGAAAACATATTTTTTTGCACAAAGCTCCCTCATCTCAGGTGCTTGTAGACACAGTAGGTCATTCTCAACCTGTGGGCCGGGTACCGCTGGTGGACCGCAAGGTTATTCCAAGTGGCCCCCCCAAATAACTAGAAAAACACCAAGATTTGAATAAATGTTTCCCTGCGGATCACAACATTCGCGACTTGTTTTTGAAGTTTTAATTAAGACTTACAGGGTTTCCAATCGGAAACGGTATTGGTGTCGCGTGGGATTGGTGTCACGTTCGGATGATGTCACCGGTATAAGGATCTGTCGCACTGGCTTGCTGAGGCTTCTGGGTAATTGAGGCCAAGCGCATTCCTATATTGCAATGGTGGCGCGCTACAGGTTGCTCTGTACGCGTTCCTATTGCAATGGTGGCGCGCTACAGGTTGCTCTGTACGCGTTCCTATTGCAATGGTGGCGCGCTACAGGTTGCTCTGTACGCGTTCCTATTGCAATGGTGGCGCGCTACAGGTTGCTCTGTACGCGTTCCTATTGCAATGGTGGCGCGCTACAGGTTGCTCTGTACGCGTTCCTATTGCAATGGTGGCGCGCTACAGGTTGCTCTGTACGCGTTCCCTTCTTATTTGTTGATGGGCACTTTACAATGTTTCTCGACATGGCGATTGGAATTATATTCAGGCGTATTTTCGTGAAACTGACCTACATTAGCGCCATGGGTGATTCTTCAAAGGTTAGTGAAATACTCAGCAGTGAAGGCTATTTTGACGATTGAAATTCTCCACAGTCTATATGTTAATCTTAGTTCCATCGATCCGAGCCGCAGCACAATCGATTAATTGGTAATTAAAATAAACATATACTGTTGAAGATGATCGCGGCACACCTCATCTGAGCACTTAACCCGCACAAAAGTGGTCAGATCGGTTATAGGCTGAATGAATGAAAATCACACCATTTCCATTCAGTCTGCTGAATGGAAATTAAATGTGAATTCCGTGACCGGGTAGAGTTTACCAGGCTACAAATTTTCAAGTGGGGCCCTGGATAGTTTGAGAAGCGCTGTCATGCTGCGCTAGGCCATCACCTCCAATCAGCTCCCCGCGTCTCGCCCTCCACCGCCCCGCTTCCGGAGCGACAGTAAAAACCCCGTAGGGCCCGTCATCAGCTCTCATTAACAAGGAAAAAGAACCAGGGATTCTCTAATCCGCCTCGTTTATCGCTCTGCTGTATTCTCATTTTAGGAGACGATTTGGGTGATATGGCTCATCAAGAGCAGGGAAATGGATGACAGTTGTGTGAGGCAGAGAGCTAGGGCTCCATGTGCTGAACGGCAAAGCCTGTAATTTATACTTCTTCAGTGCGACCGTGGTGCATATACTAGGAAATGGCCGATCTGAGAGCTTGCGGCGTGTCGCGGCGCGATGCGCCGTGAGCTTGTAGATCAGCTATTCCTGTGTGCAACCACATAGCCTACACATCGGGCACGAGGGTAGTCGGCCAGAATTCATTTGTACCGCATGAGCTCCTTGTGTATCTGAAGATGCAGTCTGAGTGACGAGTGTATTTTCGGCTTTTGTGGCCGCTGTGTGTCCAACTGAGTTGACTGTGTGTGTGTGTGTGTGTGTGTGTGTGTGTGTGTGTGTGTGTGTGTGTGTGTGTG
>OOFJ01082551.1:12346-23640 GCA_900323375.1 Benthosema glaciale
CTGTCACTCAAGTGATTACTGGCCAATCACAGCGCATCTTTTCCGGGAGTTATCAGATGCGTTGCAAGGAATCTCGAGAATGTTTTTGCCCTCTTGACCAAATATGGGAAGAGGGCACTGACGTACGCGGAAGCTTTGCAAGTGCCCGCCCCTGGCCTCTTATGATTCGCAAAGAATGTTGGGAAAATTTTCCCCCCCTACGATCATACGCGCTCCAGAGCCGGAGAGGGCGTCTACGTTTATATGTCTATGGTCTATCCCCGTCTCAGTGCGCTAGACCTCTGGGAGATGGAATGCTGAGGCGGAGCGCAACACCTACCATCAGCTCCCAGTACTTACCGCATGACACCAAGCCATGCTCCTCCTCATACGCTGAGTTGGCGGTGCCCAGGACCGAACCCATGACCGTTAGAAAGGCGAGCGTTCTACCGACTGAGCTACCCGGACACAGTTGACATATTTGATCGTTACTACCATGTATTTATTTTATCCATAGCACAATAAAAATAACACAAGGCTCATACATGTAGAAATAATTAAACGTGTACATGCACTATAAGTGCATGTATCTTAAAGCTCTTGAAAGATTCTATTTAAATCTGCTATTTTCGAGAAAAAAAATCTTATTAAAAACATTATTGACCATTTTATTTTAAATAATTGTTCAAGTCAATTGATCAGCCTGATGTCACTGTTGTCCCAGCATCATGCAGGTGCTGGGTGCGTTCCCCTCCCCCAGTGGGACGTCGTCTACCTGCAGCCTGCTCAACGAGGACACCCTCATCGGCTACGCCAGGCTCAGTTCCACCGGGGCCAGTAACTTCCGCTACTTTGTCCTGGACAACTCGGTCATCCTGGCCATGCTGGAGCAGCCACTGGGCAATGAGCAGAGTGGGTGAAGAACCAAACCGTTTTGCATTGCAAACAGTGTCTAACCCATTAACACATTCTTTACGTATGACACGTGGAACTGTCATAAGCAAGGAGGAGTTCAGATGACGTTTGAGGGCATCATCGCACTATTTCATTGATATCAAACCAATTATGTCAATCCAGACTTTTTCTTCTTTCTTTTTTTTGCCTATGCCTATCCTTCTCCAAAGTACTCTGCGATATTTGCATGTGCACGATGCCGTTCACTTCCCTGTTTTATGACTCACAAAGAATGCCTCGTATCTCCTAATCTAGGGAGCTCTCCGGGGTTTTGATGTAGCGCGCATACTTAGGTCCTCATTTCTGACCGCAACAAGCCTCTCGTTTGGAATAGTGACGCTTCTAGAGAGACTTTGATATCTGAATGTAATATGGACGGAACGTTGGCATCTGAAAGCATCTGTGTGACCCTTGTGGCTGTTGTTCTGTCCTCACAGACCCCAGTCCATCGGTGACTGTTCTGATCCGAGGGACGGCAGGGAGACATGCTTGGACCATGCAACTCTTCCATCAACCCAGAGGGGCTCGGGCCAACCAGAGGGTGAGCTCACTCACTCCACCACGTTTAACACTGGTGTCCCACAGGTTTTGATTTTGTCTCCTAAAAAAAAAAAAAAAAAAACATCTACAAATGTTTTTTCACAATTTGTTTTAACACGTCGAAAATAGCATCTGTTTTTAACCCATTTAGACCTGAAAACGATGCTAAAAATGTCTTCTAAATACTGAAAGTTTTCTGAAAAACTCTTATTTCTATGTTAGTAGTTCTCAAATAATGAATCTCAAGGACCCCAAAAATTATCTGTAATTGGCCCCCGACCCTCATCTGAAAGTATGTTGTTCCAGAGACACCCCGAGAACCAAAGATATGAGTTAAAAACGTTCGCTCTGAAACAATATATTCAAAGATTTGCACCACATTTCACGATTTTTCAAAAATAGCAGACCTACAAGCTCGTAGCGTGCCACTCGGTGGCATGCTATGAGCTTGTAGATCTGCTATTTTTCAATAGCTAAAGCATAACATAATGCTTGAAACACCAAAAAAGTTCCCGTCTAGAAAGGGATAAATAGCTGAAGACACCGAAAAGATCATATCCTCAGATCGTGACGCTGTGTTGGCTAGAAGATCTATTCTAGCGACCGGAATATAAATGATCATGAATGGTTGTAAATGGAAGTAACCAAAGTGTGAAATGTCCTTTTACACCACAGCAGGTGTTTGTTCCCGAGGGCCGGCCGACACCCAATAACTCGGTCGGAATCAAGTACAACATTAAACAGAGGCCTTTCCCCGAGGAGGTGGACAAGATCCCCCTGGTCAAAGCTGACGTCAGCATCCCAGATCTGGACGACATCGTCAATAAGGAGGTGAGAGGACCTCTCGCACACTAGTAATTTCCATTTCTGACCAAGAGTTATATTGGTTGTGCAATGTGTCGTGTACACTGAAAGTGGCGATAATTTGTCATCCTGCGATGTGAGCTTATAGATCTGCTATTTGTGGCGCGCTACACTTTTACACAGTAAGTATAAATCAGGCGTTTGGCTCTTTGGGTACGGCTTCTTGGAATTTTACATTGGGCAAAGGTACCTGGTACTTCTTGTCGTATCACCTGTCCTCCCAACGGAGGCTAGCTGTTAGCGAGCTAGGGGGCGATACCAAAAGGTGACATGAAACCACAGCAGACTGCTGAGAATCGGCACTAGTGTCATTGCATCATGGTGGAAGACCCTGGATACACTTAACAAAGTTTTGAAATAGAAGTGTATGGCCTATCTTTTGCCTAAAATATTGTCAGTGACAGTATTTTTGGGTCGTACAGTAGTAACGGTACATGTGAATTAGATTGTTTTCAGAAAGCATCATCATTAGCAGCATAACTTTAGCACTGTTTCTTTTTTTAATAGCATGATTACTCATAGCAAGCTGTCCAGAAAGAGTGTCTCGGCTATCTCTCTGTGTGTCTGTGCTCAGAGCTAATCACACAAAACTGCACCAACCAGCGGCAGATTTCTTATGCATGCTGCAGATATACTGTAGCTTATAAGGTTGTTTTTATTCACCATTCAGTGTTAATTGTGCTCTGCAGCTGGAGTTGCAGCATGAGCGGCTCTGCAGCATGATGGCAAAGCAGATCGAATATGAGAACTCCCTGGAGCGTCACAGTGAAGACCTGTGGAGGTCTAAGCCTTTCCCAGACCCACAGACTGACTGCAAACCCCCAGCGCCCTCCCAGGAGTTCCAGACTGCACGCCTCTTCCTCTCCCATTTTGGCTTCCTGTCTCTGGAAGCACTGAAGGTTTGCCATTGTATTTTGTTTTACTCTTCACTAGATATGGCCCTAACCTCTAGTAGTATGTAGCTAGACAATCTGATCCATTGACTGTTGACCAAAAAAAAGAAAGAAAGAATAGATTTGAAAGTTAATTAGGTTTGAAATCATTGGACTAAAATCAAGATTCTTTAAGTTTGATATTGTTTGATATGTCCAAAACGGCTACTTGTGAAATGGGGAAAAAGAACCTTCCAATGGATCCGATCTAGTCAAAAGCCCTTGTTATTACCACTTGCCATTCCTAGTCTGGACATGTCATTATTAAGTAGCAGCTCTATAGACTCACAACACGTTGCGATGCGACACTGGTTAAAAGACAATACAACAATTTCTGTTTTCATAACCACGTTATGTATGCGTCCACAGGAGCCCAACAACAGTCGTCTACCTCCCCATCTGATTGGCCTGGACTCATCAGTGTCAGGTTTCTTTGATGATGTCAGCTACCTGGACCTGCTGCCGTGCCGGCCGTTTGACACGGTCTTTATCTTCTACGTCAGGGCTGGCCAGAAGAGCAGTCACGAGGTTTGAATGACATGGTTAACTTTGTTGCTGTTGGGCAGAAACCTCTGAAACCTTTGAGCTTGTTGATCTGCTACCTTTGCTGTTTTTGAATTTGAATCCTGAAAATTAACGGTTTTGGACCTTTTTCAACTCGACAGAGATAATTTGTAGACTCGGCCTTAGGCCTTAATGGGTTGACGGTGCACAACACTATAGATTGATTGATTCAAAGGTTAATTTCAATGCTTTGGTTTTAACTCAACCACATGACACAATTGTTGTGGTTAAAGATGAATCACTAGTTGCTGCCGCTCTCTGCCACATGCCAATTCATAACCACATACTGTAAATGTTGGTTGATTTGTGTGCATTCATGGCGAAGCCACACAACACAACCGCAACTATTGAAAATACTACTGGAATGCACATTACACTTGTGTTTCCACAGTGTTAGATATGTGGCAAACTTGAAGGCTAAGTGGAGTGTGGTGTGAAAATGATTGCATCTCAAACACAGATGGCAAACAGGCATTCAATTGTCAGCTGTGCGGTGGTTTGGAATTGCTTGATATCTTGTTACAGTTTAGATTGTTCCAGTGTTGCTAGCTGTCAGGCATGTACCAGGTTGTCCATTTCTAAAGTTGTATGATTACTGTAGCATCTCATATTAAAGTGTTTTTTTTATTACCGGTATTAGATTTGTTAATACACTTTTTAAAAAGAAATTACACAATGGTCAAGCTGCCTCATGATACAGAAACAAGAGGTGGGCCTCATGGCTCAGCAAGGCTACTTCATACTAGTACTTTATGCACACACTTTATCCAACACAGAGGGTAATTTTATACCCTAAGAACATATTTTATACTTTTAATTTGCCATTAGTATTTAAAATTAACCGTTTTCCCACTTGATACGAGGGATAATACCCGTTTATAGAGGATATATTGCATGTATATGAATTGCCTTGCGTTTTATTTATTACTTGCCCTTTGGTGTGCTTGGGGCACAAAGGGTTTGAAAACAACTGTGTTAGGTTACAGACTTACAGTACACAGTCCTGCTCTTGCCACTCACACTACAGAATGTTTAGATGAGTATCACATCTGTCTTGGTTCTGGTCAGATTCTGAGGAATGTGGAGTCGTCATCCAGTGTTCAGCCACACTTCCTGGAGTTCCTGCTGTCCCTGGGCTGGCCCGTGGATGTGGGACGCCACCCTGGCTGGACTGGACATCTGGACACCAGTTGGTCCCTCAACTCCTGCTCGGACAACGACGTACAACAGAAGGGTAAGTCTTGAAGCCAATGGCAAGCGCATTATGGGTGTGTTTACCCATAATGTAAGTGTGAGCTTGTAGGTCTGCTATTTTCAGTGCATGGTATCAGGCATTGGCTCTGGAATCTCAAATATACATTGACTTTGTTTGCATGAACTTGACTCCCACAGAGGAAGCAACAACTCCAGAGGACACTGGAGGTTCAGTGTTTAATGGAGAAAAGAAGGTCCTCTACTACGCCGACGCTCTGACTGAGATCGCCTTTGTCGTTCCATCGTTGAATGAACATTCTGGTCAGTGTTTGAGTTGTACATGCAGACGACAATGTATAGATGTATTGTGAAAACGTTCTGTACTAGAGCAGGTGGTTTTCAGGCTGTGAACTCCGCCCAAACCCCCCTCCCCCAAATGATCCTATTTGAAGTGGGGGGACCCCACCCTACAAGCCTACTTTGAATTGTAGGAGTTGTGTGGCATCGCTCGCAAAGATAATTATTAGGAAAATAGGCGATCTTGCCTAGCGAGAGATTGTGAGCTTGTGTAGATACCCTGTATACACTTACTGTAAGTTGGTGTGTTTACTGTTGAGTCAGAAAACAATGTTATAACTAAGCAAATCATAAGGGGATACCCCCCCCAAACCCCAAAATCAATTTGGACCACAGTTTGAGAGCCCCTGGACTAGAGTTCTACAACGTCTTCTGGTGCTCTTTTTCCAGAAGAGTCTTCGATACACAGCGATTCGACGGTGGAGGTGGATAACATGAGCACGGATCTCATGCCCAGTTTGTTGAAACAACCCAATCTTACACTGGAGCTGTTCCCCAACCACTCGGACAACCTGGAGTCTTCCAAAAAGGTATTGGTCTACAACAGGGGTCTTCAACGTTTTTCAGGCCAAGGACCCCTTAGCTGAGAGAGATGAAGCAGGGACCCCGTCTACATAGTATATAAAATTGTGTTGCACATTAAACCTTTTCAAAGATTTCATAGGTTGCTTCATAGACAGCACTGTTTCCATCAGTGTTGGTGTTTATTTACATATACATTGTTTTCTATTCCATCTACTCTGCTTTCATATTCAGCTGAGTCCTCTGGTGAAGGCCAAGAGGTCCTCCACAGGAAAGTCCTTCCCCCCATTGGGTCCTGAGACCAAAGTGTTTGTGGTCTGGGTGGAGCGCTTTGATGACATCGGTAAATAGTGTGTGTGCGTGTGCGCGTGCGTGCACGATGACTTGGTTTGATTAAAGGTGGTGTCATTTTTTTATTTTATGTTAAAATAAGTGTTAAATTACTACATATTCAATAGCAATCATTGCTATGTTTTGCTATTGCTTTGTTCAGTAAACACAAAACATATTTTAAATTAATTGTATCCACTGAAGAGGGACCTCATACAGAATAAACAACAGACCTGATGAAACAAATAATTGAGCAGGATAAATCATTTTAAAAGTAAATAGTTTTAGTTTTTTCGAACTGGAACACAAGCTGATGAATGAGGTTCCCGCCCCGATGAATGAAATTGGTAAAGAGCTGGAGATACCGTAATCATTGCATAGAATCTTTGGTCCCTATACAATTATCTTTTTGTTTTTAAAGGGTTATTTCACTTTCAGATAAAATAAATATATATAAAATGTATATAAAACATAAGTGAAAAAAGTAATGGAAAAGATCATGACGCATTAGAAGCGCCTTCTAATGCGTTATTTTTCTGTTAATGGATTGCATTTTTATAGCGCTTTTCTATGCACTACGTGCCTACTCAAAGCACTTTACAATGGTCCAATTCATTCATACATTGGGAGGTGAAGCGCGAACAGACAGACACTACAGCGTCCCCACTTCCCTCATTCACACACCAATGGTGTCTGCAACCACTGGAGGCAACGTGGGGTTCAGTGTCATGCCCAAGGACACTTCGACATGTAGACGGGAGGAGCTGGGGTTTCAAACCACCGACCCACGGATCATTGGATGACCTGCTTTTTATATACACCGTGTCTTTTTTTTATTTGAAAGTGAAATATCTCTTTGTCCATTTACAAAATAGGACCCTTAGTCTTGTTGTAGTGGTATGTAGTGTGTGTACAAGTGATGTTTGGTCATGGACATTCTGTTGTGCATACACCATGTTTCTCTGCATGCATGTATGTATGTATTTTGCTTTTGTACACACACAGCTCATGTGTTTTATTGATGATCTTATGTGTGTTTCCAGAAAACTTTCCACTGTCTGATCTGCTGGCAGAAACCAACACGGGCTTGGAGGCCAGCCTGAGCAACAGCTCCACCTACAGGTACAGTGACAGACCAACAGGCAACTAACGGCCAACCATAGTGTCAGACTCGAAAATGGCATTCACAAGGCTTCTTGAAAGGTTAAATCACAGTTAAATAGTTAGGTTTTTTTTTACAAGGACTAGCAAAATGGCCTTTCTGTGTGGAGTTTGCATGTTCTCCCCATGTCCCCTAGGGTAGGTACCTTCACAAAAAACATGCAGTAATCCTGGTCTCTGAACTACCTCCCCCTGGCCAGCCGGGGTGTCTGATGGAGGGAAAAGGAACTGGTTGGAATAATGTGTTCCTTCCACACACTACGTCCAACCAGGGAAACTCCCCTCTGTGAGGTGTAAAAGGAGCAACTTGGACACTCATGCATGAAGGAAGCATGAGTTCAAGTCCGTTGCTCTCCCCATGTCCCCCATATATGGGGACTAGGTTGGCGGAGGGTGTGTAGAGCCCAGGATCACATTAGGTATTTGACACATGGGTGAAAAAGGGGTTACAAAATCGTGGGAATTGGGATGAAAATAATAAACTTGTCTTAGGTTCCCTGAATTAGTTTTGTCACTTGCAATCTGGCCAGCAGGCAGCAGAGCAGACTTGTATTTCAGAACGTCAGCGCCATGCTTTTCTCACTCAGGACTCGAGAGTAAAACCTACGGTAAAAAGTAAACACAGATTTTATTCAGTAGTCCACTATGTCAGATTAATGGGTTTAGTGAATAATACGTATGTTGCAGTAGCTGCGCAGTGCGCATTGATACATCAAACTGGTGTTTGTTTTTTTCCCAACCCGCACCATATCGGAAGCCACGGGTTGATTTCACCCGTTTACATGTCCCGCCTATCTTGGAGATGGGACCCTTTCCAGACTGAGTGACAAAACTAATTCACGGAACGCAGCAAAGCTGCCAGGCTAGCCTTAGGTAATCGGTTAATAAAGTTGTATGGAATAACGTGGATCTCAGGATCCACATGGGAACAGTGTGGCTCCAATGTGACTCTAATGTCTAGTTTAGTTTATTTCGATCAAGTCAACAGTGTAACATAAATCATTACATTAACTATTACATCACCATACACCATTTGACACAGGTTGATCGAAAAGGCATAGGCAGAAGCCCAAAGCTTATTAATTAAGACTTAAATGTGGCATTTGGGCAAGGTGTCAGCCTGTACTGAGCGGAGAGCCCCATTGACTTGGCCTACTAGCAGCGTGTATAAGAAATATGCCGATGATCGATACAGCAATTTGCGAGATTGGCTCAGCCTCTGGGCAAAGAGTACCTCTGTGCTCTTCATTGATCAAGGCAAGTAGTTGATCAAAGTGCAATGAATTGGATTGGTCTGGTTGTTCCAGGTCAGGGTTACTGGAGAAGGATGTTCCTCTGATCTTCATCCACCCCCTGAGGACAGGCCTGTTCAGGGTGAGACTTCATGGAGCCGTGGGCAAGTTCAGCATGGTCATCCCACTGGTGGATGGCATGGTGGTTAGCCGCAGGGCACTAGGTAACGGCCATCTTTATCTCTTACTTTGATTGGTCCGGTTCCTCAATGTTGTAGTAACGAAACAAAAAAATAAGACCATAATAAGAACGAGGAAACAAGGAAATGCCTGCATTCAAACAAGTGTAACATTTTAAACCATTCTTTCTAGGTTTCCTTGTCCGTCAGACCGTCATCAACGTCTGTCGCCGCAAGCGGCTGGAGAGCGACTTGTACAACCCGCCCCACGTGCGCAGGAAGCAGAAGATCACGGAGATTGTGCAGCGCTACCGCAACAAGCAGCTGGAACCCGAGTTCTACACCTCGCTCTTCCATGAGGTGGGCCAAGGACGGCCTCACCTCTGACCCTGCACAGTAAACAAAAAAAAGAGTGTTCATTCAACTCTGAAAGTGTGAAAAAAGGACCCGTAAGGGTTTTACTGTGTCCTCAACACTGACTCACAAGCGCACATGGGAACCTACACACACACACACACACACAGGTTCTCAATTCCAAGGACTCCAATAGCTCTGAAAGTGTACAAATGGTTCCATTCGTACACTCTCAGAGTTACAGAACTGTAGGAACACTGAGAAGTACTGCACACGCACACACACACACACACACACTCAAACAAACACACACACACACACACACACACACACACTAGGAGGGAGGGGGGCATATACAAGTGCACAAGCATGGGTGTGTGCACACAGAATCTCTATATTTATACTGCACTATTTTGTTATTTATATCAACACATTATAGTAACACTGTCTGCCGTTGACTTGTAGAGCAAAGTGTGGGGAAACGTTATGATTTGTACACATCTGAGTCACTGGGTTCTATAAGCTTTGGGAAGGTGAACTTCAGCAGAGACTTTCTGTGGCAAAGACATTCTGCTTTTCTTCAAAGTTGGCCTTTAAAAGAAAAAACACTCAACAAACTGTAATAACGATGCTATGGTAATGCAGCCAGACTCATCCTTGGGAAGAAAAAAAAACATCCAGCATAGATGGAAGCATTTGTTTTCATTTATGAAATACGCACGGGGGTGGGGTGGGGGAGCTCTGTATTGTTAAACGATACAGTTTTACATGATGCACTGTTATGGCTATCGCTTGAGATTGCATCAATTCCATAGTGAAGAAATTACAATGTTTTTTTTTTTCAACAAATGTGTCTCTGACACCCAGGACAGCAGTCCCCAAGGTGTCTGTTGTGAGGACAAAAAGACTGGACCATTGTGACAACCAACTGAACACACGATACTGTAAACTCAAAATGTTCTTATTTTTCCAGTTATAATTTGTCAGACTATTGTGCCCGGTGCATATTGTCGCTGACGGGTGGAAACCTTATGTCTCAACTAAAACCATAACTTTTCAGATCAAATGGCTTGTATTTCAATGGATGCGATGTAAGCTATTATTTACTGACAAGCTCTTGTTACTACTTTTCATTGGTTATATACAATCTCTTCCAACCTGGCATCCCTATTTTGGGTATGTCACCATTGTGAAATTAGTGCTCACAACACACCAGGATGTGAGCTTAGAGATACTAAGCGACTTTGAGTAGTTCGAAAAGCATTATATACATTTCAGATATTCCAGGTATTGACACTGTCAATTTATGAAACAAACTAAAGATTTAATTTGGAGATGCAAGGTTTCTGCACAACAGGGACAATATCATGAATGGGAGTTTGACACCAGGGTTTTGTTCTTTTTAAATCAAATCTGATGCCATTACACAGCTTCCTTCAGACACTCCTCAGAAAATGCATCGTGAAACACACTACAGCGTACATATAGTACTTGGAACCTTTATGAATTCCCAATAAACTAGCAGTTTAGACTGCATAAATATATATCAAACTGAAATGATATGGCCAAGTTGACGGTTTCGCCTTCAAACAAATCTACAGTGATTGAACTAAAGGGCAACATTCTCAAAAGTACAGGAGTATGTATTATGATAAGCCTGTACACATGTATTAATGCTATACACATCTCACATTTTGCTAATTTCCCATTAATTTTGAGTCTCAAACTATATTATTCTGTCAATAGTCTATGATACTTTTTTAAGGGAAATGTATATCATTTCTGCAATACTTTTTTTTTTTTTTTTTTAACTTGATGCATAGCAGTTTGGTTTGGAAGCTCTCTGCCTGTATTAATGTGAATTTCTGTATCACAGCAACAGATTAGAACAATTGAAAAGTCTTAATGCACTGGGCCCTCCCGTTTTTTTTCTGCTTCTGTTCGTTATCTAACATGTCTTTTTATACTTGTATGTATTTTTGCTGAAGGAGTTTTTTTTTGTTTGTTTTTTCTTCTGAAACATTGAAGAGAATGCTTAGTGAGTTTTTAACCTGTCGTGTGTCTCTCACTTGGATTGTGCTTTGTGCACATGCCTTTTTTGAAGGAAAAGTAGACATGCTTCAAAGAAATTG
>OOFJ01082568.1:0-15645 GCA_900323375.1 Benthosema glaciale
TCTCATATCGCTGGAGGTGAAAACTTACAGTCTGCATCAGGTTGTGTGTTCCTAGAGTGCACACGTGTGTGTGTGTGTGTGTGTGAGAGAGAGAGAGAGAGAGAGAGAGAGAGAGAGAGAGAGAGAGAGAGAGAGAGAGAGAGAGAGAGAGATAGGAGGGTGTGGCTGGATTGGATTGGGATCGGCGGACTAACTGAACCGCGTCTTTGTCACGATGATGATGGTGGATGATGATGTCTATTCGTTCAGGTGTTAATTCATGCAGGACAAATAAGACACTATGGTCCTCCGTTGTGTTTGCTTATTAGCTTATCACTCGGAAGACTATTATACATGCATGTCTGACTGCAGTTCTATCGATTTTCACCTGTCTGTCTACTCCCGAAACCATCCAGTGAGGTCGAATAGAGATTCCCAGTGACGCGCTAGATGGCGCTATAGTGGCAAAAAGGCAATTAACGGAAAATAACATTTTCAAGTTTCAACATATTCTCTTTAACATGATGTTTCTTTAAAATTCTGCTCATAAAACCCACGAACTAGTAGGCCTAAAGTGTGACGTAGGCCAAAGGATAAAACCGTGTAATCTTTTTTATTTCAATAAGTTATTCAAATCAAAACTGTGTTGGTTAAAATGGGTGGCAACTAAGTGCAGTGTTACTCCACAATTAAATCCACTGGTTTAATCAAACGAGTACCTGGTGTAATTAAATGTTTAAAAAAAAGTATTGGCTTCAATATATATTTGAAGTAGGCCTACCAAAAGATAAAAGTTTCGAAGGATGTACCGGTATATTAAAATAAATAATTTGAAAATAACAGTTTTACAAGCTCTCCAATGTCTCCGAGCTGTGTATCTATCGGCTAACAAATAGGCCTAATTGTAGTGTAGCCTAGTAAAAAAAATATATATATATATATTATATTTTCCTGAGACGTAGTGGAGTAGGCTAAAAGTAAAGGAAAATTATGCAAATACTCCAGTCAAGTAAAATATATATATAATAATAATAATAATAATAAATACCACGGCCAAATATATAACCATTCATTCGAGGTCCGCTGCTGTATGTGTTTGACAGCTATTAGAACCTTTTAACTCAAGGACATTTTGGACAAACTAGTCTCTATTTTTGTCAGATATCATCCTTTACAATATTCATCCAGAAGATGGTGCTCTTGTATCCCTTATCAACTTCCTGACCTGAAGAATTGTAATAAAATCCATAGATATACCTGTATGTCTATGATAAAATCTATATCTCAGACACTGTGTGGTTCCCTAAGTGGTGTCCGGCCCCGGGGGGACCCCTAGGGGTCCTTGAGAGAGTTCCAGGGGGTCCCCGACTAAATGATAACTAGGAACCAAATGGACCCTGGTGGGAATGTGGGGGCGGGGCAGTCGTACCTGTCACGTGACATATCCAGCTGTGTCAGTCGGAAACAGGAAGTCTGGCTCCAGTCACTTGTCAACATTTGGAAGCATTGAGGTAATAATATAATAATGTCTGTTTTGGTGCCTTTTCTTTTCCAAAATATGAACGACAGACAAGACAGGACATTTAGTATTATTAGTAGCAGCAGTAAGTGTGTGTTTTGTAGACGGACAGTCGCAAGCCTCGCAATCCGTGCTATCTAGCTAGCAGCTAACGCCAGAAGGACATCTGTGTTTTTTGTTGACTGCTTGTTTTTTTTTTTTTTTTAAGCATTGTGTTTCAACAGCAATGATGGTGAAATGATTCATGACCACAGTGGTGTTTGACCGGTCTCTGGTTTGGTGGTCCCTGTTGTAAACAAGTGTATTGCGTTATCAGTTTGTCGTCCACAGTAACAGTCTTCATGTGAAATGTACCCATTCTGCAAACTGTTAATACATACTTCAATCAATCAATGAAAACTCTGTTATCAGCATCATGCAAAAACACATAGTCTAGGTTCTAATTTGTACAATAACACACCATGTGTGTGTGTGTGTATGTATGAGAGGGAGAGAGAGAGAGAATTCATGGTCAGAGTCAGTGTTCTAATTGTCATGCGTTGTGTCTCCTGTCAGCATCCACCATGACAGCCATCAAGCATGCCCTCCAGAGGGACATCTTCACACCCAACGATGAGCGCCTGCTCAGCATCGTTAATGTCTGTAAGGCAGGAAAGAAGAAGAAGAACTGTTTCTTGTGCGCTACAGGTAAGAGTCTCAAGAAAAGCTTTTCACGTGTCAGACAGACCTTCTGATTCTGAATACGAATCAAGCCACACACTAGGAGATTAAAAAAATCATAAAAATCTACCATAGACATGTTATGAGCTACTTTCTGTCAAGAAGTGTTGGCGTTTGGAAGCGCTCGTTGAAGTCACTGAAGCGTATCACCTGTTACGAATTTGCACATAATGCAGTTTACAGCAGCACGACCCGTTTAATAAAAGCGAGTGCTTCCAAACTCCAACACTTGTCACGCCACGGAATTTAGCTCATAACATGTCTATAGTGCATTTTTATGAAACAAACACTTTGCAGTTTGCAGCAAATTGCGTCTAGATATTTAGCTTCTTAAAATCCATTTTAATAATAATAGTAAAAAAATACGCTGCATCCCTTTTATTCAAGTGACAACAGAGAGGCCTGTCCAGGCCAAGGTGGTTAAGGTGAAGAAGTCGGACAAAGGGGATTTCTACAAGCGACAGATGGCCTGGGAGCTTCGAGACCTGACAGAAGTTGATGCCAAAGACGCAAGCAAGGTCAGAGCCATGTCTCGCTCACTCAGTGAGTGTCAACTCCTAAATTCTGAATCTTTTCTGGATCACAGCCTACTTGAAAACATTGAAGGCATAGACCCCTTACCACTTGGATCAAGTAGTTATTACTTCTGTTCTTATGTTACACAACTGAACATTGCTTAGTTACATTTGTACTTATGTTAAAGTACTGGAGTACACTTAACGAAGGAGTACACTTCCTTTGATGATATTAATATCAGTGCATTTGCGATATTGACACATCTTCCCCAAAACTAAAATTATTTCCAGAAAGTTTCAAAACTTTTAGCAGATCTACAACCTCACTCAATGCATCGTGATCTGCAATGCAACATAGTATGAGCTTGAATCTGATATTTGGGTATAAGTTGTTGTTCTGAAGGTATTTGTTATAAATGTGGTTCCTGTTAGAATTAAGTTGCCTTGGATTATTGGCTTCTGCCATATCCATCCATGGTCTTTTGCTGTCAACCATGAACCCTGTTACCCCATCATTCACAATGGATTGATTCATTCATTTGAATGTTATGCTAAAAATGAGAAATACAAGTAGGCTACAATGCATTCACTGAAATAACACGTCAAGGATAAAAAAATGACAGTCCTATTATTACCAGCTGCCTTATATCTGCAGCAGTTTGCAATGATGAATGAGGAGCCCTGCCTAGTCTCTAGCCTGGGCTACTGGGCGACATTGACTAAGCTGGCCAAGTGGCCAACAGACGTGTTTTAGCGTGTACGTTACAACTTTAGTTAAACTTTCAGAGTGACTCATTACTTTACCTGGGTTAGCTTACATCATGTACTTGAATGAGGACATAATCCCAGTTTCATTAGCGTGACGTGGCGAAAATAGCTATATGTGACTTTATTAAGGTCGCCTTCCCACCAGAACACTTTACTGCGATTAAAACGAAGCCTGATGCGCTTCGTCAGAAAGTGCGCTTCGTTTGGTAGGTGTGAGGGCTCATTCGAATTCTAATGCGCATCAAACAACCGCATTCTACTCCTCCCAAAAACGGTGGTTTCGCTGCGCTTCCAATCGCACTTGATTTCGAATCTGTGCAGGTGGGAATGCAAACCGCAGCAAATAAAGCAAATAAAGCAAAATAAAGGAAATAAAGCAAACTCTGTGTGGCCATGAATGAGGAGTAAAGTTGGAGACGGAGAAGGGATATTTTACGCAGCGCTAAGATGTCCCGTTACCGTGAATATTATTGCTTTAAAAAAAAAACACCCGTCTGTTTGTCTGTAATGTGTGTGATCCAAGTGGAGGCTTTCTTCATCTTGTTTAAATATAAATACTGCAAAATGAAAATATGCTTAAGCATGATCTATAAAGTGTATAGCTAATGGCATATGCATAGCATACTCATTTTGACGAACGGATGAGTAGCGGCTACAGATTGTAAACAAATTAATTAATTATTTTTGCGCTCCCGTACGCGTCTCCAATGCACGCTCGGCAACGTGCCCACTGCCCAAACAGTCACAGTCAGTGCGAGCACACACACACACACACACACACACACACACACACACACACACACACAGCGGCGGGTTCTCCGTCAGTCCGTCACGAGACGCCACACATGCTTCCACCTCGAGTCCTATAACTATTCCCAGAAGCATCATTTCAACACCATAGATTTCACTGTATAGTGTATGAATTGAACACATTAATAAAGTTATCTGCTGCGGATCGCTATACTGCGTTTGGGAGCGCGCAGTGTGAATGTAAAGCGCAGTAGATTAAATGTCCAACAATCGCAACTTCTCCGCCCATTCGCATCGAGTCTACCGAAGTATTAGGTGGGAAGGCGACCTAAGTTTCATGCATGCATGGTGCAACATGTGGTGGTCACGTCTCTGTAGCATAGAGATGAGCCAGCCAATCAGGACTAGGTCGCGCAAAGGTCGTCATATCAGATCTTCTAAGTAAGTCCACTCTAAAAAAAACTATACAACTCTGTGAGGGTACAGGCATTAGTTCCGACATACTATTGGCAGACTGTTATTAGACCAACAACCTAACCCAAACCACGAGCACGTGCAACACATGACGCATGTTGAACCAACGCATGTTCGGGAGCGACGGGTGATTTCCGTATGTCAGACGTTTTGTGTATTGGATCTGCATGTGCATCCCCTCTGTGACCTGTGTGTTTTTTCTCCCATGGTGCAGGAGAACCCAGATTTTGACCTTCATTTTGAGAAGGTCTACCGCTGGGTGGCCAGCAGCACAGCTGAGAAGAACGCCTTCATCTCCTGCATCTGGAAGCTCAACCAGCGCTACCTGAGGAAGAAGGTGGAGTTTGTGAACGTCAGTTCTCAGCTGCTGGAAGGTAAGACGCACAACTCTGTCCTCAGCCCACCCATCGGGTGCTTAAGCTTTATTTTATACATCAGTAGTGAAAATATTTTCCTTTCCAAAATTGGGATACATTATTTGATAAAATATTTGATAATTCATTATTGGTTATCCTCCTGGACCATAACTTAGTCGACCTGCATTGTTGTTGTTGCAGGTGAAGGATTGATTTTAAAACTTCAAATGTTTTTGCCAAAAGACAAACTAGTGAAGAGCAGAACGGTACTGTCTGTCATTGACAACCAACCATGAGCTTCCTTTTTAGTTTTAAATGGGTAGGGGTATTGTGCCGTGTCTTCTCCTGTCCTGATGTGTGCTGTGTTGTTGTTGTTGTTGTTTTTCGTGGCTTAACGCTTTCTTTATTCTCACTCTCTCTTTAAACCTTTCTCCGGCCAGAACTTCCTAAAGCGGAAGGTTGGTAGGACTTAACTTTCTCTGCTCATTTCACCTCATTTCGTCACTGTCGAGCAGAAACCTTGAAATATCCATTTTATACCTTTTTCCCCTTTCCTTTTTGGCATAAATGCTCTAAAATGCTCTAATTTTTCCTACCTTTGTGTGACACAAAGGTAGGAAAAATAGACTACAGTATCTACAAGCACACATGTTGCAAGCTTGTGGATTGGCTATTTTTAAAACCTTTGAAAGTGGTTAAGTGTGTGGTTTTGTAAAAATATAACAGGATCATTTTATTGTCACATCACATGTTTACAGGTGTACATTTGTTTTTGTGCAAGCTCCGTAATTATTTTGCTTTGAGGAAAGAAAGAAAATGGAGGGGTAGAGGGAGGCAGAGCAAGGAGGAAAACTGAAAAACATACATGCACTCTAATAAATAAATGTAACTAGTGAAAAGTAACAAGAGCTTTAATAACTACATTGTATCCGTTAAACACAGGTAATGTATTCCCCTTTCCTGAAAAGCATCAGTTTTTGTCATACAAGGTTTCCAACCGACAGCGATGATATGCATTCTCACAGCATCAACCTCCCATCCCCATGATAGACTGACCATCCCTAAAGTCCAGTCCCTCTGTGGAGTTTGGCTCCAGAGTGCGTGGATGAGTGTTTGTCATGGAAACGGGGATGTGCAGGGATATTGTGTTTGTGTTCTGGGAACAGATTGGTTACTGGGTTGATCCTACATAAAGTAATTATTAAAATAATTAGTCTGTGAATATGATGGGCATTGCACATCCCTGTTAAGTCAGTGTAAGCTACATATGAGCGAAAGGAACAATGAGAGAGCATAATGTACAGGGCTGAAACTATCCATTATTTTTTATTTATAGAATCGAGAAGCGTGTTGTAATCATTATTTTGTACTTAGTAGTCACACAATGTAGTGCCAAAACAGTGAAAATAGCCAAGCTTTTAGATATGCTATTTTCACCTTTCACATATAATGACAGGCCCAAAGTAGGGCGCGAGCAGATGAAATTGTTAGTTAAATTAACTCTTGCACCCCTACTCCGTTTCCTGTCCCCCCGGGTTAGAATCTGTGCCGAGTGGTGAGAGCCAGAGTGTTGCCGGGGGCGACGAGGATGCTCTGGACGACTATCAGGAGCTGAATGCGCGCGAGGAGCAGGACATCGAGAGCATGATGGAGGTGTGTGAGTGTGCCATCTCCAACGCAGAGGCCTTCGCCGAAAAACTCACCAGTGAGCTGCAGGTGCTAGACGGGGTAAGTGAAATGTTTTACTTTGTCTGTAGGCAGCACTGAGATGTGCCAAAGCAAAAGTGTTATTATTAAGATAACCATGAAGTAGGGCTGGGAAATTAACTGAAATGACACAAATCTTTTGTGGGGGTCCACGGCCAAATACGTATCAATTCAGGCGTCCTTGACGTGCAAAGTTTGATTGGCACTGAACTATAGGAACAAATCCCTTCGGACTGGAATTATAGATAAAGTCAACAACAAAACAAACATGGCACATGGTGTGTTTCTTTCTCCCTCTCCCTCCAGGCCAACATCCAGTCCATCATGGCGTCAGAGAAGCAGGTGAACATCCTGATGCAGCTCCTGGATGAGGCGCTGGGCGAGGTGGACACCATTGAGGGCAAGCTGAGCAGCTACGAGGAGATGCTGCAGAGCGTCAAGGAGCAGGTAGGTACTTTCATGTACTTCACCTGCTGCTGTCCTTTTGCCCTGTACACACATGTTAGTTTTTTAAGCTATATGTATAAATGTACATATATCTCCGACTTTTTCTTTTTACCTTTTTCTTTCCTATGTTTTTTGTCTTTGCTCTCCCTCTGCCCACCCCCACTTTCCTGAAAACCACAAACAAAAGTTTGCACAAAAGCCCACACACCTGTAGACCTGTGATGTGACATTCAAAATGATTTTGATCCTGATTCAGATGGACCAGATCTCGCAGAGCAACCGCCTCATCCAGATCTCCAACACCAACAATGGCAAGCTCCTGGACGAGATCCAGTTCCTGGTGGTAAGGACTAGGAGCTAGTACCGTGACTGTCGAATTTCTTCTTAGCAATTAAAGAACCCATAGCTGGTGGGGACGGAGGCATTGCATAGCAACCAGATCAACGTTAAAGCGTAAACTGACAGTCCCCGCTGTCATATATGGTGTATATGTACGTAGTTGGCACCTGCCGTACCCTAGCGGGGAGTCAGAATATGTTCGTAGATGGCAGAAAAATAATGAATTGCAAACACAGTGAGCCTTTACTATGGAAGCCAGGCAGAACATGTCTGTCCGTGTGTCACGCTGCTGCGCTGACACCACCCACCACCAGAGGGCGCAACCACACCAAAGGGAAAATCACAGAGGGACTTTACACTGCGTTCGCGGCCTTACTTGTGCTTAGTCACACAACAGTGTCATGCAATAATAGTGAAAATAGAACATCAACAAGCTCACACTGTTCACTGTACATCGCAACACAGAGTAAGCTTGTAGATCTTTTCACTCTTTTTGAAAGGTTCAGAACTTTTTCAAATGTTTGAACTTTTAAGGTCGCATTCACACCAGCATGCAATACTGTGATTAAAATGAATCCTGCTGCGTATTGTCAGAAAGTGTGCTTCGTTTGGCAGGTGTAAAGGCTCATTCGAATCCTGATTCACATCAAAGAACCACATTCTACTTCGCCAAAAAAACAGGGGTTTCACTTCGCTTTGCCTTTTTTCTCAATGCAAACGTATTAGTTTCACTGTGGAGTGTTTGGGGATTTAAAGAACGGTCTTAGGATTTGACACTCAGAATGTGAGAAGTTAACCAGTGATCTCACCCAGCCATGTTTAGGCTATTTTTCAGGCACGATTTGATGTCAAAGTGACGACGTTCAAGATCAAATAAATAATTGTATATCTCCTATAGTTGCAAAATCTCCATCTCGTTTTTGAATTCCGTATTACTGCAGTAGCTTCTCTATCAAGTTATATTTTATAAACAAATGTAATGTTTCATAGTTCTAACTAATACATTAGATTTTCCCTTAAATAGTCAGAAATTTACATTTACCTTTATAATCTAGGCATTCTTGGTCTTCAAAGAAACATATAATTTGTCAATTTACAACACACTAAAGTGCTTATACAATGCTTATCTCCAAACGATCGTGTAATATAATCACAATATAATCACAATATAACCATTGACTTGAAGGTGAACTTGTGTTGACTGGCCACGCCCCTCATTAATGGCCCCTCCCATATTTGCTCAATCCGGCTCCACATGCCCAACATTGGGATCAATTACTAATCAAACTAATTGAGTTTGATTAACTGTTGCACCACTATCAGCATGAGCACATATGAACTTCCATGAGCTTCCAAAGGATGTGGATCTGCCGGCTTCTTCATGGAAAATAAGCTCCACCCACGCGGCACAATGCCGCGGAGGCAAGCGTTTCCTGGAACCTTGCCTCCGCGGCATTGTGCTGCGTGGGTGCCAGGTGGAGCTTATTTTCCCTTGACTTCAATTCAAAAAACCCTGAAGAAGCCAGGCAGCTACGCGTCCTTTGGAATTTCATGGAAGCGTAAGTGTACTCATCATACCTTATAAGGAACATATTCACCACTGCATCTACGTCAGTTCACTCAAAGTTTTAACGTTTTTTACATTTGCTTAAAAAGATAAATACTTGTTTTGGGGGGGATTTTATTGTGCCACTAACCATTTCAAAATGCAGTTATTTGTGGTTGGATTTTCAAAATTTGGTTTTGTCTATTTAGTGTGGATAATCTCCATACTAGAACACTTAACTGAGATGTAAAACTTATTTAGTACTACTCATTCACTTATTGGATACAGTTTTATCAGTCATATTGTCAAAAATGTAACACTATTGTACTTGGGCTGTGATTCACCTTGTGTCAATACGCCATCTAGTGGACAAAATGAATGACATGGTGTTCTCTTGTAGATGAACTTGAGTTGTGTTGTGTGTGTGTTCTTCCTTTCCTCATGTAGAACTACATGGACCTTTCCAAGGGACACATCCGGGCGTTGCAGGAGGGAGACCTGTCCTCTCCTAAAGGCATCGAGGCCTGCATAAACGCCTCCGAAGCTCTTCTGCAGTGCATGAACGTGGCTCTGCGGCCAGGTGGGTTTACACACCGCAGATTTGAATCCCGACGACCTTTGCTGCGTGTCACTCATCTCACCCATCTCTGCCCATTTCCTGTGATTCTACTGTCCTTCGGCGTGGATGTCTTATTTTCAACGTTATTTTCTTTTAAACAATCGTCCATTGATCGTAATCGAGGCAAAAGTTTGAAATAAATGCTGATATTGTATTGAAGTCCCATCACCCACACGGCTTTCTCCTCCCCCAAGGCCATGACAAACTGATGGCTGTGAAACAACAGCAGCATCTGTTCAGTGAGCTCAGGGACACGTTCGCTAGAAGACTCACCAACCACCTCAACAATGTGTTTGTTCACCAGGTGAAATGCACGGACACACGCGCAAGCACGCGCGCGCACACACACACACACACACACACACACACACACACACACACACACACACACACTCACTCACTCACTCACTCACTCACTCACTCACTCACACACACACACACACACACACTCACTCACTCACTCTCTCACACAGATACAGATACATCTTACTGTCTTCCTAATTGTTAAATGTAGCTCTTTGCCAATTTCATCGTCGCTGTCTTTTGGAAACATTGTTTGGTTCATTCAATGGTTACTTTACAGGACATGGAAAGAACAATCTGCATCTGTGAACACAATTACCCTTGCAAGGATTGAACATTAAACCTTTGTGATGTATTTTCATGAGAAATCTTGTGTTATCTGTTGGAATACTTGGAAGCCAGTCAAGCCACAGAAATATATATATTTTTTTGTAAGGTTAGCCAGTAGGAGCTTAACTCCGTAAGACTGTGACAGGATTTACATGAGAGAGGCAGTGCCGTTTCAGCAGATTGAGAACTTGTGAAGTTGTGAGGACACTGTTTGCACATTAGTCTGCTTCACCACAGGAGTGACCCGGTGTTTCCTGTTTTTGCAAGCACCCCCCCCCCCCTTCCTCCCTCTCTCTCCTCGTGGACTTGCTGGTTCGCTGTGAACCGCCTTGCTGTGCTTTTCCTGTGCCGTCTACTTCCTGTGTGTGGCTCACTTTGAATCACCCCACTCTGCTCTCTGTCTCTGTGTCAGTTCAACCACTTCAGTCACTTCAAAATGACCATCCCTCAGTTCTATAGGTCCTCCTGTCTGTCACTTCCCGTGAGTACCCTCACAGAAATGCCACCCCACCCTCCCCACTATTCTAATGTTTGGCCTCTCACAAGCTCATCCTGCCCCCCTCCCCCTGAAACTGACATGCCATTAACTCAAGCACTCCCAGCCGTATGCCATTGATTATGTGCATGGGATACGCTCGTAACATCTTCATCTCATCCGATCCCAAAGCCAAGGAGATGTGGACCGTCTCTCTCCTCCATCCAAGGCCCTGGCGTGTTCTCTGCTTTCTGCACTGGGGTGTTAACATGTCTTTGCTGTGCAAAGGGGTCTATACTTGTCATGAAATCTTCTGCCTGATTGCTCTGCTTGCATGCCTGGGCCTAGGCGCCACCCGTAGAGTGAGTGCAGTGTCACGAAAAAGGAAAAAGAAATGGAGAGCAAATCAACATGGTATTTATGAGAAACATGAGCTTATCAACACGTTTTAGCTGTTAAAATGATCACCATGACCCAGATCCTTACTAATACTAACGTATGGCTTGTTGTTATTCGTAATTGTTAATTACTCTTTATATAATGCCTGTCCACTTTCGACTGCCATAGGAAACAATACAAGGCCTCTAGCTGTGTTTTAACTGTTATGTGTATTTTTTGTTTTGTTTAGGAGTATAGTGATAAGTGAGTATTGCCTGTATTGTGTCTATAGTCTAGAGCACAACCGATGGCAGATTTCTGGGTCCCATCCCGAGACTGAGTCCGATGTCTTGATCCACATTTTGTCAAAATTTGGAAAATCTATTCTAAGCAATTTGAAAGAGTTCTTCAAATGATGGCTATATTGGGGCATTATACCGTCTTGGCTCTAATTGTGTCCATTGTTTTGTCCAGGGCCATGACCAGAGCTCCACCCTGTCCCAGCACACCACTGAACTCACCCTACCCAAACACAGCCCCCTCCACAGAGACCTGCTGCGCTACGCCAAGCTCATGGAATGGCTCAAGAACACCCACCGGGAGAAGTACGAAGGCCTGTCCAGGGTATGCCTGTCGCAATTCTTACATAATCGCCTGAGATAATCCATTGTTTTTGCATAATGTTGCGTTCACACGGGCAGATTAAATGATGCAGTCTACCGTTCATTGTCAATGGAAGCCAGCGACATGACATTGCAAAGACGTAATGATGCATGTACTGTAGCTGCTCCAAATCAACTCACGTGTCTCACTTCCAGGGTCTCTTCTTTTTTTCTTAAAAAAACAAACATATGTTTATAGACATGCTCTGTAGTATCCGTCTCACTTCTCTGTCCAAGCTAACTTTGTGTCTCGTGTCTTAGACCTATGTTGACTACATGACAAGATTGTATGAACGGGAAATCAAAGATTTCTTTGAGGTCGCCAAGATAAAGATGGCTGGTACAACCAAGGAGGCGAAGGGCAAGTTTGGTAAGAAGAAGGTGTCATAGAAAGATGTATGCATGTTGTAATATATATATATATTTTTATTGTTGTACTCTTATGACGAGAAAAAAAAACTTAGATCATTCTGACCTGATTGACACTCCATTGTATGAAAGTGTCACTTGTCGAGAGCAGGTGTTCAAGCTCAGACATTGTGAGGTTGTAGTTCTGCTGTTTTCTGCAAGTGACACCGAGCAACACTGTTGTGTGATGCAGTACAAACTACAAAGTGAAAAACACACCACTTGTGTCATTACTTGTAGAGGCGCAACAATTATTCTCTTAGCCATTATTCTTTTGATTACTTTTTCTATTAATCAAAACAATTGTTTTAAAGATGTTATATATCAACGGCTATTTTCACTGTTTTCTACTACATCCATTAGTTTGATTAACTGTTGGAGACATAATTACTTGTATCAGCTGTCACAGCTGTCTCCCTCCAGTGCATCATAATGGCTGCCTGCACAGCCTCAGCAACTCTTTGTCTATGTGGCATCTTTTCCCATCTCAGTCTGCCAAGTTTGTGAACGTCTTCATGTTTAACCCTTTCCGAATGCTTCCTCTGACTAGTTTTATGGTGTCAGTGGTAACAAGGCAAAGACTCTTGGTTGGGATTTGAATTATGGGCACTCAGGCTCCACAGGGGTTAAATACCTGTTCTGTTCACCACTGCAGAATCTAGGTGTCAAACATTTTTAGGGCATAGCAGTGGGTGTGATTTTTCAGTGGAACCAGAAAACCACAGCCACTGCTATGCCCTCTATACGAACACATCTGACCGTGTTCCGAGGAGGCCTGTCAGTAGGGATGCTGGACAGAAGAGTAGAACGGACGACGGGGGTGCCACACATAAAAGAGCTTTGCTTTTTTTTTATTCATTGTTAGCCTCTCCTCCTTCTGAAAAAAAAAATGAATAATTGGACTGACCGAGCCACAGTGCCACCTAAGCTGCTGTGCTCTGCATGCCTATGTCTGCGTTTATGACTTGTTCCAGCTAACATCTAGCGTCACCCCAGCACCACCACCCACATGCTGCATGTTTTAAGCCTAACCTCTCTCTGTCTTTGACGCATTCCCTTTTTTCTAACCGGCCACCAGCCACGCTTCCGCGGAAAGAGAGTGCACTCAAACAAGAAACAGAAAGTAAGTATTCCCTGCTCCTCAGTACTCAGTTTACCTTCCACTCAGGAAACCCCCCGCTTCTTCAGCAGTGGTTCTCAATGTTTGGTCTGGGGTCCCCATGGGTCCTTGGGGGAGGGCGTTCCAGGGCATTCCCTTAACAGAGTGTACAAATGGTGGGTCCATTTGTACACTCTCTTAAGGGTGCCCTGGAACCAAGGGGACGTTTGTGCACTTTCAGGGTTTGATTCAATTTGTATCAGATGGGCTTCAGTGGCCTAAATGCGTATTGAACTGGGGGTCCTTGAAATTGAAAAGGTTGAGAATCGCTCGCTGCTATAAAGTATATTTCACCCTTGTGCTCTGCCAGTGCCGCTGAATGCATTATAAAATGCATATTTTCATACTTGAAGCCCCACTACAATGGCTAACACTCTTAATGTCAGCTTCACCTTTGAGAATACGGTGTCTGTCTGTCTGTGTTTTGAACACACTTAACCAGTTAAACCCTTTATACTTGACCTCCAGAGGTCTTGGTTCCCTTCTTTTTCCCTCTACACCAAAACTTACCAAATCTTTGCCTATATCCCATAAAAGGGACTCTAGGGGTCCATGGGGTTAACTCTCTCTCATAGGGCCTACAGTGTGGCTTGACTGAAAATCCCCCCAAAAATAGTTTCCACAGAAAATATCAAACTCGGGTCCACCACCATGGGTCCAACTCGACTCTTACGGGGCTGTATTTCACAGTGAAATAACAATGGCTCTTACTGGGCTGTAACTCTGGGGCTGTATTTCACAGTGAAATAAACGCTGAGGATGTTATGTAGATCATTGTAGATTATCCCAGAAATGAAAGAAATTCAAATGGTGTGGGTTCAAGGTTGTACTTATTGTTACATCTTCTGTATCAGGAACATACTGGGTTGGCAATGCAGCAGCATAGACAATAATAATATATTAAAAAGAAAACACACAAATGTAAAAATATGGGTGTCCGTGGCCTCGTGTAAAATCAAACTGGGGGTCGGTTAAATGAAAACGTTTCAGAATCACTGCGCAACAAGCCACTTCTAATGGCCTGTGTTTAATCCTTGTGGTGTCCCAGGCCTACATGGTGGCCTACATGGCAGCTCTGGGAAGCTGACCGGTTCCACGTCCAGCCTGAACAAGCTTGCAGTGCAGGGCTCCAGCAGCAGACGCTCCCAGTCCTCCTCGCTGCTTGACATGGGCAACATGTCGGCGTCCGACCTAGACGTAGCCGACCGCACCAAGTTTGACAAGGTGAGCCAGTCAGAGGAACTTGTTTTATGACATGGCTTCTGCAGAAGAAAAAGTTATAATAATAACTAATGTAGGCAAGTATGAAAGAGATAAAAAAGCACTAAAACAAGAGTTGATACAAAGTCAAATGGCTTTTGAAAGCCAATTGTGAATAAGTGGGCTTTCCAGGTGTTTTTCTTTAAGGTAGGGAGGGAGGTGCGTTTGGCGAGTGCATTCCAGAGGATCACTCGATCGGGAAATAATGTTGATAATAATAATAATGTTGAGTTCTCAGATAGGCCCGGGCCGGTTTCCGGTTATTTCATAATTGTGCAAGTGACGGTCAAGGACAACCATGCCCCAAAATCTGTCTTCAACAATCACCATTGGTTTGTGTAAACTGCTTCTCTGTCTGAGTGTAATGTAGTTAAGCAAGCGTGTTGAAGACATGTCTAATCCCTATCAAATATCAACACTGAGTCCATGATGATGCTGGTCAGTTAAATGAAACCTGGTGTGTGCTTCTCTGTGCAGATATTCGAGCAGGTCCTCAGTGAGCTGGAACCTCTGTGTCTGGCAGAACAGGACTTTATCAGCAAGTTCTTCAAGCTCCAGCAGCACCCCACCATTATACCACCCCTAGCCCAGGTACATATCTGCTTCATCCACCATTACACCACTCCTCGTTCAGGTACATACAGTATCTGCTCACATGCTGTATATGGAAATTAAAGTATTATTAGACACATAAGGAGCATTATGCCACAGTGTCATTGATAGACAAGTTAGCTAATAGCTACTGATATTTGCATGGCTTTCTGTCTCCTAATAGCCTGAGATGGAGGAACCGGATGGAGTGGTGCCATCCAGAATTATTCCTCAGTCCGAACACAGGCAATCCGTGTCCTCAGAGTGAGTAGTTCCTGTTTTCACAGCATTACCATTCACTAATGCTACACTACTAATGCTGCTACTACACACACACACA
>OOFJ01082569.1:0-10213 GCA_900323375.1 Benthosema glaciale
AATGGGTACATTTCAAACAAAAGCACAAGTCAATACATAAAACTGTTAGTCTGAGTCTAGGGATTCACATTGTAGAATGTAGATGAACTACACACTATTTCATTGATGCAAAAAAGAGGCCAAGGCAACCCATGTAATAGTCTGGATAATGCATGGAAATAATAGAAAATCCAATACACCTACACAGTACGTGTTGTGGCAACAATGACATCATCAGGGTGAGTCTTTGTAGGCACATTTTTTGTATTCTTGCCATGCATCAGAGCCATCTAGTAGAAGAGTTGCGATATTAAGGAGGCAGAAAACAGCGCTCGCGTACTGTTCATGCAGCCTGAAAAGGGGACAAACTGGAGTTGGAAATACATTGTTTCCAATGAGGGCTGCGCAAATAAGAGCTATTTTAGGCATGTGTGCAACATTCGAAATGTTTTAAAGTATTGTACAGTGACAACTAAAGTCTCTGTAATGTTTATGTTGTACTATTACTACAAAACAATCTAAAATAAAGGGATTTTAGATCATTAAAGCTGGGCTGTTGCCTGAGTCCAATGTATTTCTGCTTACTTCCGGGTCCAGGACTTGTCCCCATTCGTTGACCCCATGCTCAATAGACGTCTATGTAGAAGAGCCGCCATTGGACTGGCCCCATGAAGTGAATGGAGTTTGCGCAACTCTGTCTATACTCTAAGGTCGCCTTCCCACCTAATACTTCGGTAGACTCGATGCGAATGGGCGGAGAAGTAGCGATTCTTGCATATTTAATCTGCTGCGGTTTACCTTCACACTGCGCTGTGATCCGCAGCAATTGGAAACACAGCAGTGAACTTTGTCAATGTGTTCAATTCATACACTATACAGTGAAATCTATGGTGTTAATATTATGCTTCTGGAAATAGTTAGGACTCAAGGGTATAACGTGGATGCATGTGTGTCGTCGCCACGGCCGTCGTGGACTGACTGACGGACTGACTGACTGACTGACTGACTGAGTGGAATACCGGAGAACCCGCCGTGTGTGTGTGTGTGTGTGCATGCGTGCGTGCGTGCGTGCGTGCGTGTGTGTGTGTGTGTGCGCTTGCACTGACTGTGACTGTTTGAGAACGTTGCCGGGCACATTGGAGACGCGTAAGGGAGCGCAAAAATAATTAATTAATTTACTATCTGTAGCCTACTCTAGCCGACCGTCATATAAATGAGTATGCTACTATGCATATGACATTAGATATACACTTTATAGATCATGCTTAAGCATGTTTAATTTTGCAGTATTTATATTTAAACAAGATGAAGAAAGCCTCCACTTGCATCACACACATTACAAACAGACAGAGACAGAATACTTATCTGTACACTGCTGTGTTTTTTTTAAAGCAATAATATTCACGGTAACGGGACATCTTAGCGCTGCGTAAAATCCCTTCTCTCCGTCTCCAACTTTACTCCTCATTCATCATGGCCACAGTTTGCTTCATTTCCTTTATTTGCTGCGGATTGCATTTCCACCTGCACAGATTCGAAATCAAGTGCGATTAGAAGCGAAGCGAAACCCCCGCTTTTGGAGGAGTAGAATGCGTTTCTTTGACGTGCATCAGGATTTGAATGAGCCTTCACACCTGCCAAACGAAGCGCACTTTCCGACAATACGCAGCAGGCTTCGTTTTAATCGCAGTAAAGCTTTCTGGTCTGAAGGCGACCTAAGGCTCTGCCATGCATTAGCCAGACTATTAAAGGATTTTTAATGTTTCCACAACAGCACCTGGGTCTCATCTCTTTTTTTGCGTCAATTTTGTCACCCATTGTACCAAAGAGCTGAGAGCACCTTGTTGGGAATTTATAGTACTCCAGCCTAACAGATGCGCATATGTCTCCATGTATTGCAACATGAGAGTATTCGGATGAATCCGGCTACAATGCAAATTCACAACAAAGGTTTAACCACTTAAACCCACATATCCTTAGTTGACTGGGTTCCCCCAGGGCTGTATTCTAGACCCTCTCCTCTTGTATTTCGCCAAAAATCTACAAGCTCACAACGCATAGTGTTGCGATGTATTGTGAACTTGTAAATCTGCTAGTTACAAATGCTCAGACCCGAATGGGGACGCTAGGGTTCAAGTGGTTAAGGAACTTGGAAATGAATTATATAGGCCTACCTTCGTCAAGCCAACTAACTGCCGGCCACTTAAATGGTGCCGCCATTTAATGGCAACCACAGGTTCTCTAAGACTTAACACCCTGGCTTTAGTTTCTCTGTGAGCTAATTTTAAGGGCAATTTAAGAGGGTTAGGGGGGTCAATTTACAGTCTTACTGCTAATAAGTCCTCTCTCCTCTGTGATTACTAAATAGGCTACTAATGAATAGAATTATCAGTTGGGTTAAGCCAGTGGTTCCCAAACTTTTTTGGCCGTGCAACCCTGGCTGTTACCTCCCAACCTACACAGCTACACAACCTGTGTGTGTGTAGCTGTCATTAGTCCATCTGTTACCATAGGGGGGAACCAAAGAGCTGGAATTGTCCCTCAGACAATCAAAAAATATTTTTTCATAGCGACTCATGTACTGTATTATATTGTGTGGCAAATGTTATGGACTGCTCAATAGAGGCTACTCAAAATTGACAATACAAATCATTGTCTGTCTAGTAGTTGTGTACATAAAGTAGCAATTTCAAAACTGCAGCTCTAATAAACTCTGACTATATCTGCCTGCCTCTTTTGTCTCTCCTCAGGAGTCTTCTGACCCAGCTGCTCCCACAGCGTCCCCAGACAGGCAGCTACCTGGCTCAGGGATACTACTATGGGACCCCTCCCCTCTCCCTCCTCCTCTCTCCTCCCCCTTACCCTCCTCTCCCTCCTCGTCCTGTCCCACTCTTGCAACTCTGCGTCCATGCCACAGATGGTGTTGCGTGCGTCAGGCGGCGGCGAGCAACCCCCGCCCACAGCCGCCGCCGGCAACAAGACAGACTACAAGGCGAAATGTCTGGTTGAGGTGGTGTGTAAGCCCGGTGTCCTTCTGCCAGTGTGGCTGCCACTCAACCCTCCAGTGGGGGAGCAGGCAGGCAGGGCGATATTGTACTTTGCCTGTCTCTTGTACATGTTTCTGGGTGTGTCTATCATCGCAGATCGCTTCATGGGTTCCATAGAGGTCATCACTTCTCAGGTATTTGGACTGAAACCCCCTTTTTAGCACCTTTATTAAGCTTGCCATGATGTGACTACAAATATGGCTAGATACAGTATGTATCGAATAACAAACAGTGAATCAGTCTTGAAAGCATACCTGCCAGATCTTCTTCCTAATTCAAATAGCACAATCAACCTGCTTTCTTTGTGTTTGTCTGTGTGCTAAGAGTGCGACCTGTTTCACTGTGCGACCTGTTTCACTGTGCAGTCATTTTGCCGGTATGATGTAAGAGCAAAATGACTGCCATGTGATTTGGTCAAGGCCTCTTGATAATGGAGATGATGCATCTTGTCTTTTTAGGATTTGTAGATACAGTTGCTCATCCAGAATGTCTTACATCCAAAGTTACATCCTATTTGCTAATAAAACGTAGTCCACGTTGGAAGAGTTGTGATTTTTGTATAGAGAGAGGTATCAATCAATCAATCAATCAATCAATCAATCAATCAATCAATCAATCAATCAATCAATCAGTTAATCAACATTATTCATCACATACAAATTTAAAAAAGTAGTATTCGCAAAAATGCTGTGAAATGTATGCAGATCAGCTCCACTCCAGGATAGTGTGCCACATATGACACTCATATGACTTTTTGTGATTCATTTATGAATAGCATTGTGGATTCCACCAGTTTTCCTGAGATCTGAAAACATATTTATTTCTAGGAGAAAGAAGTGAAAATCACCCAACCCAACGGAGAGGTAACCGTGACTACTGTACGGATTTGGAATGAGACTGTTTCCAATCTCACACTCATGGCCCTGGGCTCCTCAGCGCCTGAGATTTTATTGTCAGTCATTGAGGTAAACAGCATTCCAAGCATACTCTTAACATTTATGCTTCTATTTACGAGCACATGACCACTCTCCTGCTTCACCAGGATGCATTGTTATTAGTCCCCTCAATGTTTTGTCACCGTCAGGTAATCGGGCACAACTTTCACGCAGGGGAGCTCGGTCCGGGCACCATTGTGGGCAGTGCGGCCTTCAACATGTTTGTGATCATTGGAATCTGTGTGTGGGTCATCCCTAATGGAGAGACTCGCAGGATACAACACCTGCGAGTGTTCATCATCACAGCTTTCTGGAGCATCTTTGCCTACATCTGGCTGTACCTCATCCTGGCTGTCATCTCACCTAAAGTTGTAGAGGTCTGTGTAATGTGGTGTGTGTATTTTGTGTGTTGGTCTTAGGGCTTCAACTTTTGTTTATTTTCTCAGCGATTCATCTATCGATTAATTTATATTTATTTACAATGTATATATATATATTTGTTGTATATACAGTATGTATATGTTTTTTATGTTAATGAATTGATTAGTATGATTGACCAGTTACGTTAAGTAGAATTTTATACTTTGTCATGTAAGTGTTCCGCAAAAATGTGATGTAATTGTAGATCTGCTCATTACTATATTTTTGTTATATAAAAAAAAAAAAGATGAAGAAAAAAATATACATTCCCCCCCAATCGATCAATTTTAGAATCGGTTAAAACTATGTTTGATTAACTGTTGCCCCCTAGTTGGTCTCTTGTCTTTCTTAGTTAATTCAGTCTAGTTGTGTATTGTGATATGAATATCGTAACTGTTGCATTCTCAATCAAACGTCGGTGAATTCTGAGACTGTATTGTATCTTACTGTTATTTTATGGACCAGGTGTGGGAGGCTATAGTGACGTTGGTATTCTTCCCAGTGTGTGTTCTCTGGGCTTGGATTGCTGATCGTCGACTTCTCCTCTACAAATTCACGAACAAGCGTTACCGCGCTGACAAGAGGCATGGTATCGTTGTGGAAATGGAAGGTGACCCTTCGTCAAAGGGAGTTGACGGCGTCATTGATGGAAAGTTCTCTGACGCCTGTGCTGGCAACTCGTGTGCTGGCAACTCGACCGGCGATGAACCTAACCCCAACAAGGATGAGGTAGGAAAGGTTGAGCATGTGAAGCCTTGTGTTGTGTTGTAGTTGCAAAGAATTTGCAGTCTTTTTAATTACAATATGTGTCACACAGTTCATTCATGTAGTTTTGCTTCAGCACTATGTTGTGATGAAAAATGTATAACAGTTCATTTCAGTTCACACACCCACTGGGCGCGCCAACAGGTTTTGATAGTTCCAGCGTGGCTACAGCCGTTGTAAACAATGGGTGTGCTTGATGATGTGAGTGTCTGATCCTTTGTGTTCAGGCCTCAACACAGGCATGCAGTCAAATCCTCTCTAGGTCGTCCTCAGACGAGCCCTCCATCGTCGCTTCCAGTCATCCCGATTCTCCATACATCTTGCCAGCTCATTGGTGCTTTGCGCTCCTGCGTCGCTCTTAAGTACATCCACATATGTTAATGTGGGGCGTCCTCGTGACCGGTGCCCGTGTGTTGGATCCCAGAGCACTAGTTTGCTGGCTGGCAGTTCTTGGTGTCTCTGGCAGTGTCTGCTAGTCTCATTCTCCTGGCTGCTATTTTCTCGCTCACCCTTGGCATTCCGTCGTACAGGTTTGCGTTGGTAACATGTGTGCTCTTACTGATGTTCAGTACTGCACGCAGCATTCTGGTGCGTTCAGCATTCCAGTGTTGATTTAACTCTCAGCATGTGAAACTGCATGGGTGTACATGAGTGTACAACATATACAGGTGTACATGATGCGCCGGAGGAGAGTTGTCAAAACACTACATTGGTGCTAGGCCAGTGGTTACCAATTGGGCCCCATTGGGGTCGGTGGACCCCCAGGGGGTCTTGAGGGGGTTCCACCGATTGTAATTGATTGAGTACTATTAGTCAAACAGCACATGGTCTGACATTCAGGCTAAAACGATAACACAAAAACATCCTGGGGACTTGTTTCCATTGTGGTAATGTGGTGTTCATATTCATCAACATAGCATGCAAATAACACAATAATACATGCCATCAACAAATACAAAACACTGTACAAAGGAGGAAAAAGAAAAACGGCAGTGAATGACACCTTCTGTGGAAAAATGTTTTGTGAACACTGTAGATGATATTTCTGAGAGATTCAGCATCGAGGTTGAATAAAATAATGAATGACCATATTATCTATATTGAATGGGGTGAGTGTTCCTTTGCATTAAGCAATATGCCATGATGGCGGAGGTAGCCTACCAAAAATGTGTACTCAGAAACGTCAGATAAACCATTTTTCAGGCACTGAATATTTCATTATTCCTATTAATAAGAAATAGAAGGTGGTGAGGAGAGAAAGCGGGAGAGAGAGAAAGGGAAAGAAAAAGAGATGCATTTATTTCAGTAAGTAGCTTCCACCCTGTTTCTTATAATTATAGAATACAGTCAGATACCATGTTAGAATGTATGAATCAACAGCCTCCTCAGCCTCCTGGCTTCCTTCTCAGCCTCTGCTCAACAGACAGCAAAACAGTCATCAATAAACCACCTACCGGTATTAAAACATGTTAGAGGCGCTGCGTCCCATGAGTCAACAATTCCAATTCCAATACCTTTAGTATGTTGCCCTGAAATAAAACAAAGATCAGGCACAAGTTGAAAAATCCAACAATTTGCACAATGCACAATGGTTCAGGTGCAACTAGCTCTGAAATAAAATGAGAGATGGCACTCTGAGTGGTCTAATTTATACTAAGCCCAAAACACACAGAGATTATAATTATACAAACCCTTTGCGCCTTGCTTTGCACCAAGACAATGCACTGCTAAACTAAAGCCCTAACCACACCAAAGGGTCACCGTGCAAAAAATGGTGGAGAATCACTGTACACTGTGATTCACAAGTTTTGTTTTCTCCCTCATAATGTTGTTACTACATTTCCATTCTTGTTCAGGTGGTTCGCATTCTGAAAGACCAACAGGAGAAGCACCCTGACGCAGACCTGGATCAACTAATTGAGATGGCCAGCTACTCTAACCTAGTTCATCAGAAGAAGAGCCGCGCCTTCTACCGCGTTCAAGCGACGCGGCTGATGATTGGCGCTGGCAACGTTTTAAGGAAACACGCCGCGGCACGCCGTGCAGCCGCCAACAACGACAAAGCCAACGAGGACGACATGGCCACATGCTCCCACATTTCCTTTGAAAAGCCCCAATACCAGTGTACGGAAAACTGCGGTACTCTGACCCTTACAGTCATCTGTGTGGGAGGCACCGGAGACAACACTTTCTATGTGGACTATCGCACAGAAAACGGCTCTGCCAACGCTGGAGCTGATTATGAACTGATTGAAGGGACTCTTGTGTTCAAACCTGGAGAAACACAGAAAGAGATTAAGGTGATCATGGTACGGGGGTATGTCAAAGTAGATGCTTCAATGGTAACAACAAACTTTGTTACCATTGAAGCAATACAATGGACAATAAAAAATACAAAAACTTATTGGGAACATTGTATTAGAAAACTTAATGCATAATTAATTAAAGGTAGTGTAAGTGATTTTTCTTTTGTTAAAGTCAGAGTAAATTGGTCTCTATATTACCATAGTAAGTAGTATATCACTTACACCATCTTTAAGTGGCTGCAATTTCAAAGTCTCTGCATTCAAAACGATATTTGCCTCAACCATTCGTTGCTCTCTGCTCCAGGTCAATATCTTGGATGATGACGTCTTCGAGGAGGATGAACACTTCTTTGTGCGTCTTCAGAACTTGAGGTTGGATGAGGCTGGCAAGGACACTGGGACAGGAACTCCGCCCAAAGGGCGACTGGTGGACCCGATGCAGACGACAGTGACCATTTTAGATGATGACCATGCTGGCATCTTCTCTTTCCGCCAAAAGTTAATGCGGGTGAGCGAGAGCTCCGGCGTGCTGGTGGTGACAGTGGCGAGGAACTCAGGCTCCAGAGGCGTGGTGACTGTGCCGTACCATACGGAGGACGGTACTGCCCGGGCTGGGCTGGACTATGAGGAGGCCAGAGGGGAGCTGGAGTTCAGCAACGAACAGACCAGGTGAGGCCAGGTCGATGAAAGACAAGGAAATGAAATATTGTTCTTGTACTGGAGATAATTTTCAAGGATTTACCGACCTATCAGCGACTCTCAGTAGTAAATAGCAATTCCATATGCGTAGAACTTAACAATCTTACCTGCCCGTCCTCCGTCCTATCAAATAATCCCGCTCAGCACCCCAGACGGAGATTAATCAATCGTCTTTAATCACATCATAACCGAGCACACCAGTCTACATGCTGGGAGCGTCGAGTGAGCAACATTCGATGTCATTTCCGGTTGGGATGTCATTCAAAGTGGTCCCCCTCCATTTTAATTGATCGGAGGAAAAATCATAAAACGTGAATAACTCTTGATCTAAATCAATGCTTCCAATTCTAACCAAAGATTATGTTTTATGATGGCCCGCATCGCGGTGCCGTCGCTTGTCGTGTTAGAAGTAATCATAAAGCCCATTGTTGTCGATCCCCTCGGGGGTGTTTTGGCTACATCTAGCTACTTCTAGCTCCTTCCAAGATGGCGCGGAGCAACCTTGAAATAGGATCTGAAGCTGCAAATTGTTTTTGGCTTTTCTGCCTTTATTGATAGATACAAGTGGAGATTGACAGGAAAGAGGGAGAGAGAGATGGGGGGAGACATGCAGCAAAGGTCGTCATGAACGGGACTCGGACACGCGACACGCTGTCAGGCCAGAGCCTATACTGTATGTGTCATGTACCTGGACCACTTGGCCAGTGGGCGCTCACGTGTAAAGCCAAATCTACAAGCTAACAACGTTGTTAGATTGTAGAACTGTTCTTTTCGGCAAGTGACTGTGACATACAACAGAGTATAAATTACATTTAAGGTTAGTATGGGCTACTCCTCCTTATTTCCAAATAAGGGAGGTCCCACTGGAAAGAATGACTTGACAACAAATCAACTGATAATCACCTCAGATTAAGAGAGGGCATCTCTGAATTAGCTGGGAGATCCTTTTCCCATTAACTTTTCATGGTATATGCTGTGTTTGCACAGTAGGCTAACTGCACATAGTGGTGCACTTTGTGCACTTTATGTTAAGTACAGTACGTCAACAGCCGTTTCTGGACAGTAAAGGCATTTACAAGTAGAGTGCTGCATGGCTTTTTGTTTTCCTTTAGCAATGTTATGTTGTAAATGTTAACCGTAAATCATACAGTTACCTATATTTAGAGCTCAGTGTAGTTAAAGGCTTTTAGTTAGTATTTTACATATTGTCGCTGTCAGGCGGAAACACCTAACTCATTTTGGAGGTTTTAGATAAAAAAACATTTTTTTAATAAATCAACGCTATTGAACACACTTTACGTCTGTGTGTTGGTTAAGAAAATATTGAACAAATGAAAAGTATTAAAAACCGCTTCTGAAAAAAAAACCCAGACAACTCCATTTGATCCTCAAGCTGTCTGCAAAACCATCTAACTCCACCACCTCTCCCCTGCATGCCACAGAGCTAGTTTCTAGCCGTTTCTACTGAAACTGCAACTCCGTCTCTGTGAACCCTTCTTTGCAGAAGTTATTGTAATATATTTAAAGTCATGATTACCGTTGTAGGCCTATAAGTATGTCATGAAGTCATGAAGCATCAGGGCATTCTTTCACACGAGCTTGGAGAACCATTGTCAGAGAACCATTGTCAACTCCATTTGAGCTGGATTTGGGTGAAGTGGTGATAATATAACACATGGAACTATCTGACAACATACAAAGTCACAATACCAACTTTGATAAGGCAGTATTGCTTTGTTTTAAAAATATAAAGTTTTCTTCATTTTCTGAAAATGTTATATTTAGTTTTTTACAATTCCTGAAAAATGAACATTTTGAAGTTAGTTATATCGGTTCTCATGTTATTCATGTACGTACTGGTAGTGTGCGTGCGTGCGTGCGGCGTGCGTGCATGCTTGCGTGTGTGCGTGCATGCTTGCGTGCATGCTTGCATGCATGTGTGTACGTGTGTGCTTGTGCACACGTGCAGGCTAAATTATTTAGACATCCTATGAGATTAATTATTTAGGCCACTTTAACTTGCGATGTGATTTAGATGGGACGGTAGTATGTAAATATTTAA
>OOFJ01082633.1:0-14569 GCA_900323375.1 Benthosema glaciale
GAGGAGAAAAAGATGGTGGAGCAGTGAGTTAATTGAAAGCTGCTTTGCATCTCGAAGCCCGAGCGAGAGCCCATGCAGGTTGTCTCCTGACATGGTTTAAATGGAGGCTTTGATGGTGTGTGGAGCGGAGGAGAGACTCAGAGAATGCCATCCTGAAGTGTGAAGGCAACGTGACTTCATAGGATGAAAGTCCTGCCTCTCTCTTTGCCACTGTGAATGCTCATCCAAGTGGCATACGACGTGAATGCATAATTTGTCTGCTTGGAGACCAGTTAAAAGGGGAATTTGGAGCATAATATAAAGTTTATATTGTATGAGCAAAAGTGTTCCTATTTTATTACTACTTTTTTAAATAGGCCTAGTGAAATTGAAAATTGTGTATCTTATTGTAAACAAGTGTAATTCTTTATGGTGTCGTCTCTCTCTCTCTCTCTCTCTCTCTCTCTCTCTCTCCCTCTCTCTCTCGTTCTGTGTGTCTGTGTCTGTGTCTGAGAAAACGCTTGGATATTTTTGGACAGACCCGGTACTTTTCAGTTTGCATCCGTTGACTTTAAACGTCCGCCTATTAATAATTGTTTATTTGAGTGTAACAGTTTGTGATTTGCAGTTTTAATTGCCTCTTTCCCCCGAGCCACTGGACACACGCACGCACGCACGCACGCACGCACGCACGCACGCACACTGTACCCAGACATACGCGACAAGGGGCGGTCTCTTCTGGGTTTTGGAGGGCCGCTAGCCCTTCATGTTTTTTAAACAGCTGGTGGATGTAAATGATGCTCGCGTGTGGCTTCAAAACCTGGTAGAGACGCCTGCTCTAGGCGGCATCTTGTCGATTCTTGGTGGTACTGTCTGGCGCACTGAGACACAGTGGACTATGCTATAGTGGCCACAGCTCATTGACAACCGTTACTCCATGGGGATTAGAGATGTCAGGGAACCATGCATGTTTAGCAAACATTGATAAACCCCAGTAGCCTACATACCGGTATTACATTTCTCTCAGGCAGCCCAATCATTCTACATAAATGCATGTCGTTCTATTATAATGTCTGTCTTTCTTTCTTTCTTTCTTTCTTTCTTTCTTTCTTTCAACAGCGCTACCGACTGCAGCACCATGCCCCCATGGCACTCAAGGTTAAAAGAGGGAACGGCCTTTATTTGAAACTGTTATTTGGCTTGTTCACTTTGAAGCACTAACTCGACCAGTTTTGACAGCTTAGCTGGCACGGAATGGTGACCGGCTCGCCAAGTGTTGGCGACTTACATGGGTGACTTCTTCCACTCATTGTGAAGAAAACACTTATTGTAAATAAATCTGCCCTGTCAGCTGCGAAACTTTCAGTCAGGTTCATGATGGTGATGTTGACTTGCTATATTTAGTTTGTCAGCATTTCTCACAACAAGCGTCCAGTTTGTGCTGTCCGGTAAAAGGGGGCTAATGATATTTGAGCCACAGGAGGCAAATTTCTGTCCCTGTCAGCAACATGGGATGTAATCAGAAACATGGGGCAGCAGGCAGTTTCGAAGGCGCAGTATATAGTGCTTCGTCAAAATAGTTAAAATCCTTCATCCACAGTAAATTGATTTTTAAAAGGCCAAAGATGGGCAGTGTTGACAGGGGTGGGCTTGGAAACATTATCTAGCTCAGGGGCGGGCAACCTTTTCGGGAAAATTTTCACTTACTGTAGCAGTTTTCCAACGCTGGCGAGATCAAGTACATTTACACTGTACTACAAGTTTGAGGTAGTTTTAATTACTTGACTGTATAGTCTATCAATAATACTTATTTTAGCTGGGACATTTGTCAAAGAAATAGGTGATCTACAAGGTCAGTATAGTTATTTATGGTGAGAAGCTTTGGTGCTGATGGTGCAACGTCCTACTAGTAGAGACTAGAGAGCCAGCTCTAGTGCAAGTGAGTCCGGATTTATGTCCACTAGTTGTACTGTACTATTTTACTGTGGTCTGTTGGTTGGTGCACTTCAGAATTGTGAAGGCAAAAGTTAACATTACAGGAAGACATTAACATTTTCAGTGGTCAAGTGGGGGAAAAAAAATCTGCCAATACTTATCACACCCTGGCCACAGAGCATCTGCCAACACATTGATGCTTTTTATTGTCCTCTGTGGGTGGGCTTAGCCTCCACACAAGTCAAGTCAGTCTATTGATCGTGCCAGGCAGTCCATTTAAATTACCATTTCTTCTGTTTAACAACTTAAGGGACAGTCTGTGTAATGCACTTATGAGATAAACTCACTTCAGTGTATATTAATAAACTGTAAACCGTTTATATATACGTTGCCCTGCGTTGCACTGGGCATGACGGCATATCACCCCCACAAGTTTGGCCTTGTTTAACTTTTATGTATCCAGCTTATCCCCTTTGAAGATCAATGGTCTGTTTAAACAATGGAGACTGCAGCAATCCGTTTTTGTCAAGACAGGAAAAGCAATAAAAAATATTCATAAGCTGCTGACATTCTCAGGAAAAAGTAAGAAGAAAAGAGAAAGGGAGCTAGTGGACAGAGACCATGTCAATGATATCTACATTCACACTGCAGTCTCAGTGCCTAGAGTCAGTTTATCATGGCTAGCTGTGGGTCATTAGTGCACTTAGATAATGCACCGGCCAATCTCTAGTGGCAGCCAGTGAGCTGAGAACTCAGGGCACAGAGATAAGATGAGATTGCCTTCTGTTAGTCTCCAATGTGAACGGATTCAGATCAAACAATTCAGATCAACATTTGACCCTACAGTATTTAGTGTTACGGAAGACATTACCTATGTACTACGTACAGTGCAGTATCTTTTGGCATACTTTGCAGGAAGAAAGAGAAAAGAGGCAGGCATTTCTCTATTTCTCACTGCTTACCAGTACTGTATTTTTGTTGGACTTTGGCTTCACTAAACTTGCTTGCTCCAGAATTATACATTCAAAGAGAGAGGAAATGTCCCAGTTTCCAATTCCAAAACTGATCAATACAGTACAGTATCATCATTATTCATGTTTGGATCAAGGATGTAGTGTCATGCTTGAATTAAGTATAGGCATATCTGCAAGGGAGAAGGCCATCTTCCTTTACGATCATTTGGACGGGGAAGCAAAAGCAGAGATTAGATTTTTTGTTTTCATTGGCAGAGATCTTAACCATCTTGAAGACCTGTATGCTTCCTCCTCTAAAGATTATTGTTATAGTTTTCAGAAGCAGTTATTTGATTCAAAGCGTCATTATGATACACACTTGCTTAGTAAATTATGGTCCCATTAATTATAAAATGAATGATACAGTAGGCCTAGGGTATTGTGACCCAGGACAAAGGAAGGACACAACACAGGGCAGCTTCCTTAAGTAGACTGTTTTATTCCTCCATTTACAGCGAATAACAGAACATGACATTTTACTGAGGAGAGATAGCTCCCCACTGTCCGGACAGAGACACTCTTCTGAGTGTTTGTGGAGATGACTGATTTAACCTGTTGTGCCTTGATTAAGTTGCATGCACAACAGGTGCGCAGCCACACCCAGCTCTGAGTCCAGTTAGACTCAGGCCAGGTGTGACTGCTTAAATCAGTCATCCTCCATCTCACAGGTATTTGTCTAGGCTTTCTACTGGTTCTACCGAGTGAAGACCCGCCCTCGCTGATGTTGCAGCCAATAGCAGCCGTTTGCGGAAGTTCAAAGATGGTGGATTTCAATTCACCATAAAGTGGCTTCAAAACGGTCTGTAGAAACCAACGGGGTCCCTTTGTCCATATATTTTACACCTTTCTAGAAGGCTCACCGCACAGACCTCCATGTTCCTGTCATGTCTTCCTTGTTCTTATGCTGTATAGAGTTGAACAAGGGTATAATGTGACATCACAGACTAAATGGCCTTTCATGCGACCATGACATTTCAATTCTGGCGACAGGTGTGTGTGCGTGTGTGTGCGTGCGTGTGCGTGCGTGTGCGTGTGTGTGTGTGCGCACGTGTGTGAGACGTTCCGAGCACATGCTATGCGACAAATTCACAACGTACCTGCTTGTTGCTATACGCCCGTCAGATTGCCCACACGTCCCTCCCTCCATTCCTACCTGCCCACTCATCTCTCGTTGAAAATGCATTACTAGACGCAACATTCACAATTGCGGACCTTTTAAGTGGCACATTGTTCTCTCTGATTTCTCTCTCACAGTCAAAGATAGTGGGGTAGCGGTGCTTTCACTGGAATGACGCATCCCATGGCTGACATTTCCTATAGCGTTAGTGCTTTTAACTAAGTGACTGTCTCAATACGATGCTACAATGCATGTTCACAAAAGTACTTAGAAGTTAGATTTCCCCTGCATGAGAGGTAAAGAGGATGTTTCAAATTTATCACAGAAACGTGTTCGGGGTGGATTGTGAACTTGGTGCAATGCAGTACATACCCCATTGTCATGTGAGGGGGGATGCTCTTTTTTTTTTACAGGGCAATTAACCACAAGGTTGACAGGTGATAAAGCCTCCCTCGCCATACCCTCACTTCATCTTAGCATATGGGCGCACACATACGTGTGTGTGTGTGTGTGTGTGTGTGTGTGTGTGTGTGTGTGTGTGTGTGTGTGTGTGTGTGTGTGTGTGTGTGTGTGCGTGCGTGCGTGCGTGCGTGCCTGCGGCGTGCATGTGTGCCTGCTATAGCACTCGCATATATACTCTCATGCACACACAGGAACATTTTGCAGGTGTACACCACCTCCAGTACATGGACACGTACTAACGCACCGTGGCATAGTTCACCCCCAAGGGAGGCTGAAAGAGGGGCAGCAGTGCATGGGATTTCTCATTAGGAGAGCGCCAGCCATGCAGTAAGCCCCTCACACAGGCCAATTACCGGGGTGTAAATGAGACTTTGACTGACAACCACACGGCGAAGGGAGAGAACCCAGGAAATGGCTCTGAATTATCTCTGTGATGAACTGATGAAGCCTTCTGTCTGTGAGGCGCGGCCAGCGGATCAACAAAAAAAAGCCCACGCATTTCTGTATTTTGTTTTATTTTCTTATCCGAGCCTGCAAGCTTGAGGGTAAACAAGAGTTCATTACAAGTCACGCCAACACCCCCCGAGGTGCAAATTATACGCCAAACAGGAAAAGGGGAAGAAAAACTTCCAAGGGCATTTGTGAGTGCATGTTTAGTACCATCAACAATTGTTGATACAACTCATTAAGTTTCCAAATGAATCGTTTTGTTCGAGCTCTTTTTATGTTTATAGTTTAAGCACACAAGAAGGCAAAGGCAGATTAATGAAGGCGATGTTCACTCTGTCACAGAGAGATTGATAACCCCAACGTGCTATGGTTGCCGCAGTTCAAAAAGGTTAAGTAAATCTCATTAATTGCAGCACCCTCATATTAAAAATTATAATTGTATAAACGGATGAGGAATCCATAAAAGAAAAAGAAATATCTCATAATGACCGTAATTGTTAAATGCCTCTCCCCTCTTTAATAACATTTGAATAAGCCTTATTCGAAGAAGCCATATAAACATATTCAAAAGGATTTAACTGTATTTTCTTTGCCATACAAGCTGTCATAAACAGTTTATTTAAAATCTGCGAGAACAAACATAGAAGCGCACACTTTGGAGGAGAAGAATGGAAGCGCTATCCAGTTCCTTGGACCTATTCCACTTCAATTATGCCCAATAAAGGAGCAAATTAAGTCTTGTGAAAGTGTCGGAATGTGCAGAAAATGAGTAAAGTTCCTGTTCCATGAAGCTGCAATGAAATGTTGTCAATGGAGGCAGCTAATTTCGGCTAACAGGATTTGAAGTGGGAGCAATCATGTTCCGCTGTGTATCAGAGAAAATTAATAGTCATCACGCAGTAGGTATAAGAATTAATAGCTGTCAACAGATTTACACCAGCGTCTTACTATTTCTACTTCTGAAGTTATGACATTTTCTTAAGTGAATCTTGACTTGCATTTTTTCCCCCAGCATAATTGCCACTGTCTCACGGAAACCTTGTATGTTCAAAACCGTTACTTATCAAGACTGGGAAGGAAAAAATAACCAGTGTTCCAATGGATCCAATGATTGAATAATATATTAAGTTTGCAAAACAGAGTACAGAGGTACAGTTATACAATAATGGTGGGTATTTAAAGGTGGTCTTTTAAGGCAGTTTTGAAGGAGGTACTAGGGAGCTTTTGATGGCTGGTGGTAGTAGGGTATTCCATATTTTGGTGGCATACTTGTAGAATGAATTCATCCCCATGTTTGTGCAGAAACTGGAGAGATCAGTGCAGTGGACCTACCACTGGTGTTGTGCCCGTATAGGCATTTCTCACTGTTTTGAAGTAGCCTAGTAGACAGGTACATCGGCACTGGTCCCTCTTGAAAACCAGGCATATTGCAAGTTGCTGTCCTCTACCCTGAGCCATCCCATCCTAGCATAATGGCGTTGTTTTGAGAGGTCTGTAGTTGTGGTTTTAGTGCCTTTGAGTTGCTAGTACCATGAGGTGGATGCAGAGTCAAAATGACATCATGTGCAGCAGCCTACTTATTTAGTCACAAGCTCTTGTTAATACTTTTTATTGGTACAATATTCGTAAAACCCCACAGACATACTTAAGCACTTTCAACATAAAATACGAAATATGGAGATACAAGCTCTCTGCCCGACGGATGTACTGCTCTCCGGATGTGCTTTATTTAATTGCTATCGGTCATCAAAAGTGTTGCCAGTATAACATCTTTGTGACAGGTGCTTTGGAGTAGACACGTATCCTTGGTGGTAATGCACGCACACGCACGCACGCATGCCGTTGTCTGCACTGGCTCAATAAAAGTGTATTAATTTAATTGCCATGACATGACACTGTAGTCTAGCACTTCTAAATGAGAACAGTGCCGTTAATGAGCAAAGTTTCATATAGTTTTCCTGTGTTCACTTTCTGTTTTTCCCCCCATTAGATCAGAACAAACCCTGTAATTAAACTAGATGAGTGTAATGGTGTGGTGTGTGGGGGGCCACTTTTTTCCTGGGTAGCTTCACTAGCTTGCTATTGATTGTGCAGAGATCTATAAAGTAATTTGCATTGTCTAAGGCCATAGATTTTTCTCAGGCCCAGTTTGAGATGAGATGTATTTGAGTCTATTGAAAAATGGGTCGTCCCAGTGCCCTTCTAAATGCGGGCTGTATGTGAAAATGATTTGGTGCTACAACCAATGAACTGGACTTTCAATTATGAAAACATTTTTTACCAGGTTTTGTCCAGGGAATTAATTCCCTTTCTGGCTGTGATAGGGAAGAGCATAGTAGTGCAAAGCCATTTTGTGGTTCCACAGATAGAAAGCCCACTCATTGTCCCCACATAGATTTCCAAAATATATTTATATTCATTAAATTAAATAAGGGCCACTTCACCTATTTTGCAATTGCAATCAGATCTTATTGAAATTATGTTTAGGACACAAGAAACACTTTTTTTCAGTGATTACATTTGGATGATTTGGAAAACACCCCGGGTTTGATCCCGATCACCCCCAACTCAGCGTATGGTTTTAGATATTTTAGATTTTTAGCAGTGTCCATAACGTCATGGACACTAGGCTCACTTCCTTCTTTTGTGAAATCTGGTCACTTTGTGTGTGGGAGCTGCTTTGTGGACATTTTGTGGGTTCTCAAAATGCATTTTGTACTCAAAGTGAAGATTTCTAAAATAAATGTGTGTACAGTAATGAGCAGGATAATTATGTTTATACAGGTATATGATACCTTAGAATAGATGTAGACCTCTGACAGTGCATAAACATAAAAGCCCTGATATTAGTATTATTATTCCAGGGGCCACAAGGCACTGGTCCCTTGAGCATCTTGGCACCGTTGCAAGTTACTCTGTCCTCCTCTACCCAGAGCCATCACACTCTAGCATAATGAGCATCGGGTTAAGCGAGTCCTGTGTGAGGTCTAGTTTGAGTCTGGTTAGTTTGTTACTAAAAAGTACTGTGAGCTTGTAGACTGGCTATTTCCTTGGCGAAGATATTTGGTGTCGAGTAAAAAGAGTGTTTACCTTTACCAAGTACGGTTGCAACTCGGCCAGGGTGTTTTTAAGTGGTTAAGCCCCAGATCACACACACACAGAGTTGTATAAATACCAGACTGCGTGTGTGGCTGAATCAACAGAACATGGAAGCACAAAAGTAGAACAAACCCTGACACTTAAGTATAAACTGCTATGAACTGTTATGCACCCATTGGAAAAAGAAAGCACGCGTTGTTTCTCGGCTAAAATGGGAGCAGAAGCTGTGGTGGCTTTCGGGTGACAGGCAATATAAATCTATAGGAGTAGTACTGGGAATATACAAAGGCAACAGAAAGTTGAGTATAAAACAAATACGTGATCTTATAGGGAAACCGGTAACTGTGAGATATTAACCACCCACCAGGTCCTGCTGTGTTGTCCTGCTGAAACCTGAAAGCTTCCATTTTCAAATTTGGAGTTTGTGGTCCTGGGTGAGGCAGTAGAGCCTGATTTATGTATGCTGAACAGTGCAGAGATTGGAAAGTGTGAAATTGGGCCTCTTCCTTACCTACTTCAAATAGATGCACCAATGACTAATGCCTTCATTAGTCATTAGTGCTTGACCCGAACGTTGTCATTAAACTACATTGGAACAGATGAGTGTGCAGGTTTATTCTTTTCTTCATCTTTTCTTTAAAACCTTGAAGAATTTAGATTTGTGATGAATAGAAACTTAAAGTAGGCTGAGGCTACACAGATCCAATGGAACACAATCGATTGATTGGCCATTAAAAAATAATAACATGCTCTAAAAAGGGTCAGGGTTGTAGGGTTAACTGTGATCCACTGATCTAGGGGAACTGATCTTCTTTAAGTCTTAAAAAAGGATTATAGACTATTGTTGTGGCCCAGTATATAGGGAAGCCTACAGGCTTATTCATACTCCAGTTTTAGGTGATACGGTGACCACCAAAACGGTTGTTAGTAAAAACAGAGCGATCGATGAATAGGCCTTAAGACACAACATGAAAAAGTTCCCGGCTTAGATCCTAAGGAGCCACAGTGAACACAGGCTTGCAAAAAATAAGTATTTATTTAGCAAAAATAAGAATGTAAAAAAACTGTAATAATTATATCACAAATTGCAAATTGTTTTATGTTATTTACAGGCAGGCCTTTTGGGGCGGTTCTGGACAACCGTGAGTCTGACCGACTCGGTGGTGTGGAACACGTGTGTAATTTGAAGTCGGTGGGGCTAACGGTTCTCGAGTTACGTGGATTACACACAGACGTACAGACAGACAGACAGACAGACAGACAGACAGACAGACAGACAGACAGACAGACAGACAGACAGACAGACAGACAGACAGACAGACAGACAGACAGACAGACAGACATTTGGTGCATTTATACATAGAGAGACATTTATTTAACCCCTTTAGGGATTTTTACCCTTCAAGATGGGAACCCATTTTGGGGTTCTTGTTGCTATGTACATACAGTATATGGCAACATAACATATTTGAATTGGGATTTAGAAGGCATTTTTTGAATCGGCCTCAGTCCTAAATGGGACTATTCACATGCTATTCACATGGGAATTGGATGCAAAGCACTGACACTGACACATTTAAATCTTTAAGATTACATATTAATAGACCTTGCAGTAAGCCCCTCCCCAAACCTGCTATGGTCCAATCACAGCTAAGCATAACATGTGATGGACAAGCCTCTCCACCAATAGTTTTCCTATATGATAAAACATTGTTTAAAAAAATAAATGTCACACACATATCTTTCCAGTGCATATGGCAGGCCTTGTTGACAGATTCGCAAGATTTTGAACCAAAAATGAACCAGTATTTAATGGGTAATGTCCATGATATTTACATTGGAATGAATGAGCCCGGCTGGAAAATGCCAGGCTCCCCGCCCTCTCACTCCCTCTCTGGGGAGAGGGCGGGGCTTACTGCAAGGTCTATTATGGAGGAAACTATATAGGCTAACACTTTCTCCAACAACACAAGCAACGGAAGGGTGATTGTTAGCTACTAAAAAATACATACAATGATTGTTTCACGCTACAGCCTTATTGTACAACAATACCATCTACAAACAAATAAAATAAACACCCACAAAAACAATGGAATTATTCCCTGTTAGGGAATTTTTCTTTGGCTTTCATGTAATTATTATCAAACTGTCCAAAAATAATTAATTAATGAATTAATTTCCATTGGTCATGAAAAGTCTCCTAGCATGCCTGAATCAAATCAGATGCATTGGAGTAGGCATGCCAGTCTATGGCCAATGGCCATCATGGAATTGGCTTCAAGAATGTCCAAAAACATGCTTGCCCTGGGTCAAGTATGGCCACCACTAGGTATTCCTAAATGTAACCTCAGTAAAACTAACCCTAACCTTTTTCCTAAACATCAACAAAAATTATGCCTAAACGTAACTTTATTCCTAAAAATCAACCTCGTTAAAGCCATGCCTAACCCTAAACTTATTAATCTCACCTTAAACTCAGTAAATATAATACAATACAATGCTGGGGGCAATTAAATTGGGGTAAGGTGTGGTAAGGTTACCCCGTCAAGGCCTGTACAACTGAACGGTTTTTGGAGGCAAAAAAGGAAGTAACTGTTCAAAATCTGCCAATTGTAGGACATCTTTCATCAGTTGAAAAAAGCTCATCCTTCAAGATCCTCTCCCTGTGCGTTGTACTGACACCTCATCTGGCCTCACGTGCACAAAATCTGCTCTTTTTGGGGACTGTAGCACGGGCACGGCCATCCAGGGGTTGAACTCTGGGCCGGCACAGCTCCTCACACTGCACAACTCCTCCAGAGCTCGATGTGCGTTTTCCTCCTCGCCCTGCCTCCGAAACTCCTTTCAAGCTGGAGGGAGCTGGCAGCACCAATGACACCGGGTAATCCAAGTTCTTGGAGCATAAAGCCGCCAGGATGATGGCAATCGCCACAGGCTGGATCTGAATCCCTGCATAGATCAACATGAGGCCAATCAGTTGAAGAGTCCAGGAGAGGATCTTAATGCTCCTCTCCTCCACTAAGGGACCGTAGCGGTAACACACAAGAAAACTGATATACCCCATCACTGCTGTGTAACCGAGGACCAGCTGCCAGTGTTCTTGCAGAATTGCATTTATGTTCCGGTAGACGATCTGGATGACGTATGCGTACAATGACCACCCACCGAGCATTAGCATGTAGAAAGGGCCTTTCTTTAATGGCAATAAGCGTGACAGGACAAAGACGAGAATGAGGATCGAGCCAACCAATCCAGCGCTCATGCCAGTAGAGTAGTAAAATACCTGACTCGTGCTCAGTGACTCTGCAAACACAAACAGCAATGCCCCGATAAGGGATAACCCAAACCGAAATTTGTCAAACTCGTGGGTGGTCTTCACCGTGTATGGAGTTCTGGCATCTTTAGGTTCAACCTTAAAGCATGTCTTCTTGTTGTATAAGCTGATGCTGATGGTGGTTTCGTTGGAGCGTTCATGCAGGAACCACTGGAACACGTTCCAAACGCTGAATCCTTCCACTTGCTGAAGTTTCTCCTCGTCTTCTGCAATGATCACCTTGAGCTCCTTTGAACTCTGCACTCCGACCTGAATTCTCATCCAGGTTTGCTTCCAGTCAGGCACAACTGAATTGACGTAACAGAAGTTGTTTGGCCCAAAGTGACTAGTCTCTGATGAACCTTCAAGCATCTGGCCATGAGCCTTGGAACCGGCAATGTGCCACAATGTCTGCGGCAAGCATGAAAGCAATAACAGAAAAATTGCAAATTGCTTATAACCACCCATTGGAACATTCATTGCTCCCCTCCTGAATCCCACAATGATGGAATCAGATCACGCTCTTTGTGTTTTGTACTCTTTCTAGACTGGACATGTCTGACATCATGGTAAATAGGCATATGGACCATATATGGCATGGCCATATATGGTGTGGACATGCCTGAGGTCAGGGCAAATATAGGCTTATGATATGACATATATTATGGTCTGGACATATACAGCGTCAGGGCAAATGAGCGTATATGTAAATGCAAATTCTCCATTAATTGTCTTCTTCGAGCGGGATAGGCGTGTTTCATAATTGTTTCCACTCTGCTCTAAATGCAAGTTGCATGGTTAGCCAGAGAGGGGATTGGACATGATGTAGTTTGGAGTCCAGGGTGTTGAAGCGTGTATTTATGTCCCCCACCAGCGTCTTGATAGCCGCCGGGATGGTGGAAAGGTCGGTTCTGGATCCATCTTGTTGGGGCTAACACAGGTGGCTAACCTTGATTATCTTGAGTATCTTGACCAGTGCCGATGACAGCTGTCAGCGCTGTCTGTAGAGATATAAATAAAATGCCTGTCATCTGTGTGGTAGCATAGCTATTAAAACTATGCTGTACTAATGCTACTGAGTATAGGCCTATACACATGGAACCTTTCAAATTAATGCATGAGACTAACCACCACTGTAGAGTCTATCTATAGGATACCTGACTCTAACATCTTCTGAGATGTTCGAAGTTCTGATAAACTGGGGTTTGATTCTTCTATGGTGCCTCCACACACAGCATGGAGTGCAAGTGGAAATTGCGTTAGGTACACCTGGTGTAGCCCCCTCATTGTCATGTGATTGTCTAAACAGCACTGGTTCTGAATAAAGTCCGGCAGGGACCCTGCCACTTTGGTTCCAGAGATAAAATGGTCAAATGCATTTGTACATGGAACACGCTGATATTCATAGTTAATAGTATCTTTCACTTTCAAGTGTGTGGGGTCATTTTAACATCTGCTCTGGCTTTTTTGTGCACCCCAGGCAGTTTTAAGTTGATTATTTAGATATGTTACTGATTTTATCAAACACTTCCTATATAAACCCATTGTAACTTCACACTCAATTTTAACTGTTAGATGAATTGAAAACACACACATGCTCAGTTCTGGTGACTGATATTGTCCTTGTGAGGAGGAACTGTTTATTCTTATTTTTTACTTGTTTTGTTTGTTTTTGTATATATTTTATAATACATAGGCCTACATTATATAATTTATTTGACATTCCAACAGGTTCTTTCATTTTGAAGGAGGGTAGGGAGTCACATTGATGGAGTCTTTGATGATGGTGGCAGGGCATTCCACATTTTGGAATGCCCATGTTTGTGTTGAATTTGTGGGGAATGAGATCAGTGAAGCTCCGTCTGGTGTTGAGCCCGTGGGCGTTTCTCACTCTTTTGAAGTAGCTAGACAGGTACAAGGGCGCTGGTCCGGCCTTGATTATCTTGAGTATCTTGACCAGTGCCGCTGACAGCTGTCTGTCTTAGAGATATAAATAAAATGCCTGTCATCTGTGTGCATAGCTATTAAAACTATGCTGTACTAATGCTACTGAGTATAGGCCTATACAAATGGAACCTTTCAATTTAATGCATGAGACTAACCACCACTGTAGAGTCTATAGGATACCTGACTCTAACATGTTCTGAGATGTTCCAAGTTCTGATAAACTGGGGTTTGATTCTTCTATGGTGCCTCCACACGCAGCATGGAGTGCAAGTGGGAGGGATTTCCTTCAAATTGCGTTAGGTACACCTGGTGTAGCCCCCTCATTGTCATGTGATTGTCTAAACAGCACTGGTTCTGAATAAAGTCCGGCAGGGACCCTGCCACTTTGGTCCCAGAGATAAAATGGTCAAATGCATTTATACATGGAAAGCACTTAGAATCACTGGTCTACACCCTCCCTGTGTTAGCATTGTTAAGGACTATACACGAGCGCAAAGAAGTCAAATAAATTAATTTGGTTAGTTAGCCATTAGTTAGCCATCAGTTTGGCTAGGTTGTGTGTGAAAAGTATTCCTGATCTGCTGGAGGTTCAGCGATCAAACCTCCTCAGCCGTGATCTCCTGATCTCCTCTGCATCATGCTCTGGGAGGCTGAAACCAGCGGCAGGAGGAGGCACAGCTCCCCACTGACCGGAGCCTCCTCCTCCTGTGTTCCGCCTGCTGTTCCTGATGGCGGCAGCGTACTGCTCCTCCTCTGTCATTCCTGCTGTGTAATGCCGATACCGATAATCCTCCGCATCGTTCGCCGGTGCATGAGAAGCGACCCCCACCAACATCCTCATGGCGGCCTCCAGTGGTCCGGCAGTATACAGCAGACCGACCAGAATGCCGGCGAGATGACCGATCAGAGACGTGCCGGGCGTCGACAAGTGAATGAGCACAAGCTCCGCCCAGCTGGTGTAGCGGTTGGCCACGGGCACGCCCAGCACGTAGGTCACACCCCCGGGGTGGTAGTGGGTGTTGAGCACCTTGAGGGCGAACAGGACGCCGGAGAAGCCCACGGCACACTGCATGCCGTACCAGCGGTCCCGTGTGAGCTCTGTCAGCACGGCTCCCAGCAGCAGGTAGACCAGCCCCGTGAGCAGGGAGAACACGGTCAGCACGTAGAGGTACCAGGGCCGTCCGAGACGTCGCTCCAGCTTGGCGCCCTTCCACAGGAAGGACGCCATGTTGAAGTAGAGATGCAGGTCGTCGG
>OOFJ01082739.1:0-16784 GCA_900323375.1 Benthosema glaciale
CATTTGGTTCTGTTTTCTGCATCTTCCTTTGTGACCTGCCACCTTCATGTCATCTCTCACAGCATCCTCTCTTTGGCAGCTACATCTTCAGCATCCTTCTCCCAATGTACCGCTCATCCCTCCTTTTCACATGTCCAAACCATCTCAACCTCACCTCTCTTGCTTTATCCCCAAACCTTCAAACCTGGGCAGATCCTCTAATTTAGTAATTTCTGATAATGTCCTTCCTTTTCAGTCCTAACGATAGCATCCTCAATTCTGCCACCACCAGTAAGAATGTGCATGGCTGTCTTTCTTAACTCCCTGAACTCCACACAGCATTATTTCTTTATCTTCCACCATTTGACCCTTTTCTCTATCAACACACCTACATGAAAATAACATTATTACAATATTCACTGAACAACCATCAATGTCACAAATGTCTTGCTCTCCCGAGTCTGTAAAAGTACCTATATGCTGTATCTCAACAACCGTAATAGATACAGACATATCAATGTATTTCAAGTAATAAAGGAAAAACAAATGTATAGCCAAAGATGCTGAAATGCAAAATCAGTCTAATACCTATATGCTGTATCTCAAGAACCGTACCGACATGTATGTGGTACCAAACTGTCCGCAATGCCCAACTTCATATTCACCTTCAATATATCCATGAGGCTTAAAATCAATGCATTTCGAGTTATAAAGGAAAAACCTAATTTTGGTGTTAAAAATGCATGATAACGCCCATAAAGCTACCAATGGTGCAATGCTATCACATGTTTTCTGACTCCATACATACCTTCACAAACGTCACTATGAGCCTTATTCGGTCCGATGGTACGGACCAACCCCCCTAGCTCACGGTCTACAGGGGTCATAGAAGCTGAGGTTTCCACTTGGCAGGGAGCACTGCAGGATGTCAGGAGACACACAAGGTATTTATATTTTGGAAACTACAGATGCAAAAATGGGACAGTAGCATAAAACTAATTACCCTGATTTAATTGTACTTGTGTTAAGTCAAGCCACAAGAAGAGATTTTTTTTTATTTGCATGTCAGAAAACTACAGAGGAAACATTGCTTAATTTACCACACTGCACTGCAGGTATCTTTGTGCAAGAAACCATGGGGCTCCATTTTCGTCACCGCTAAACCCCTTATCCCCAAACTTCTTTGCTCTTTTTTTTACTATTTTGAAAAACATTTTTGAATAATTCAACTAGGCTATCTACATTGACACGTTGTGAGCCTGTAGACTGGCCATTTAACTATTCAGAAATGTTCTTCAAAATAGTAAAAATAGCAAAGTAGTTTAGGCATAAGGGGTTTAGCGTGTGACGAAAATGGAGCCCCATGTCTCTCTCCAGTCTAGTCTAGTCTGGTATACGTGGACGTGGAAGCGTGTGGGAATTGACAGCAGGTTCACAAGGCACAGTGAGTGTACGTTACAGTACATCTTATCAGAAGATATGCAACATAGTACAGTATGTGTTGCATGACAGCATGTATAAAAGGAGCTGCTTTAGCGGCTCCTACAGCACCGACACTGTTCTCCTAACTGTTGTTAACATGGCTGCCCTCAAGTACGTTCTGGGTCTCCTGGCCCTGCTCGCTGTCTCTGCCTGGGCAGAGGAAGAGGTGAGGATATGTGGGCGTTGTGTGATAAAGATTCAATGTACTGCTGTCTTCATGTTGTAAACACCTGCTGACATTTTTCCTCTTTCTACCCTGCCTGGCGCTGTCATTTGGGGCTGAACTTTTCGGTGAGTACAAACAGTAATACACATTTGCAGGAGTTGCAACAGTTACCCACTGCTGTGAAAAATGAACAATATTGTCACTCTAAAATGAAAGAATGTTCTATATTATTTTAGTTAATTTTGGTTAAAACAAACAAGAAAAAAAAATTCCAAAGGTGGTAAAGTGATATTTATTATTCAAATAAGTGTTAAATAGCTCTATATACCGGTATTCCAATAGCAAATAGCAATCATTGTCACAGCATAGAATGTTCAGTAACAGGCTATGTCAGTCTTTGTAAACAGAAAATGTATTTCCAGATTGGCCAAACAGAATTGGATTGGGAACTCATAAAGGACAGGACACACAGTGAAATTGGATGTGACATGTGATGAAACAAACACAAACAATGAGAAGACAAAAATGGAACTGGAACACTATAAAACCTTTGTCACAAGCTCTATAATTATATCATATGTCTTTGTTATAAAGAAATGACGAATGCTTCAATGTGTCCCACACAGGTCGCCCAGGACCTGTCTGTCGGTGAACTGCTTTGGAAGGCCAACAAGGATGTTGGTGAGTCAACATTAATTATTATTGATTTATTATTATTGATGTGTCTGTATTCCTTTATAGGGGTACGAATACATCGAGCCTGTGATTTACAGACACCGATCGCGACACAGTTTGGAATACATTCAATATTTTACACGTGTCTGTCCTTAGTATATAGTGCTGTTAGACCACAGTGCTTGGCCATGTAAACAAATGAGACACGAGGAATACTTATGTTCAAGTTCCATATAAACAGCTTGGGTATGAATGAATCTCCAACTGAGCAATAGTCGGCTATTACATCTATAAAACCAGGCTATAACTGGACTAAAGATTTTTTAGCGGAATATGCTCAGTTTAAGAGTTAGATTATCCGGTTTTTAAACGTCTATATATAGACCGTCTACATCTAGCTGTTGGAACGATGTTGTTTCAACGTCTAATCTAAGCCTAGACCGCTACAAATGTAGATTTTAGACTTATTTTAGACATCTAATACCCTGAAAAATGCTCAGTAGGCTCTGTTTGGAATGAATTAATTCTGAATTAATAAATATTGTCCATGTATGAAAACGCAGCCAGTATAGCAGAGTTTGAATCTGCTATTTTCAGTGCATGACATGCACCGGTACACACGGCAAAGTAAACATCATGTTAACTCACAGTGCACACCGAGGACGAGCCCTACATTGTGGACGACATCGCCTACGAGAACGAGAATGAGAGGAACGCTGATCCCTGCACGTCCCGCGGCTGCATGTGGGGAAAGTCCAATGATGGCAAGGTCTATGTGCCCTACATCATCAAGAACCAGTATTGTAAGTGCTATAGTCTCATCACGTTTCGATTTATTATACGACTTTATCCATATAGTTTTAGTTTGTTCTGACCCCAATATACTGTTCTGATAGCTTCCAGAGAGCTCCAGATCATCGAGCGTGGTCTTCAGTCTTTCTCCGGATTCTCCTGCATCCGCTTTGTGAAGCGCACCAACCACAGAGACTACATCCACATTCAGTCCCTCAACGGGTGAGGATACATAATGCCTACATTCATACTAGTCCTGCATCCCACGTTGGTGCTTGCTGCAAGTTGCAACAAGTAACACATTTGAAAGTGGAAACTGTATTCACTCATTTCACTGGACACAAGAAAGCCTTAAAATGAAATTGCATGCAGCTTCAAGAAGTGCAAGATATTGTACTCAGAAGACTGCCAAGCTTCAAGCTTGGCGCGGCACTCAGTGCCGTGCTATGAGCTTTATTTTTTCCAATAGCTAAAGTTTCAAATAATGGTTAAAGTGGTTAAACTTAAAAGCTGAGGTGACACAGATGCATTCCAGCTAGGTCTTAATGGGTTAAAAATAATGTTTGTATGAGCTGTGTTGGACATTGTGTAAGAAATGTCCTCTTTCTCTCGGCATGGCGCTTGCAGGTGTTACTCCTACGTGGGTCGTACCGGTAACGCCCAGACGGTGTCTCTGAGCCGTCAGGGCTGTGTCTACCACAACACTGTCCAGCATGAGCTGCTCCACGCCCTGGGCTTCAACCACGAGCAGACCCGCTCCGACAGGGACAACCACATCCGCGTGCTCCTGCAGAATGTCCAGAATGGTCTGTCTGTTATGCACACATTCTGCATGAATCCCTAAATAATGATGATAATAATACTAATAATAATAATATACAGCGCAAAGTGCTTTACACTACAGGCTGGGCAAAAAAAAGAGAGATAGAAAAACACATAGCATTAAAACAAGCAAAGAAAACACAGTAACATTAAGAGTAAGACGGTAACTCCCAAAACCATATAGCTCATGCGGAGAGACAATCAGAGACAGACAGACAGACAGACAGACAGACAGACACATTCAGAGACAGGCACACAAGCTGCTGATTTTCTCACAAATAGGCTACTGATTTCAACACCCCACCTGCAACCACTGAGCTCAGTGACCTACACACAAACACACACATGCGAACACGCACGCACGCACAGTATTTATTTTTGAGGTCTAAAGCCTGATTTATACTCAATATAGCAGACTGTGACACGTTGTGAACTTGTAGTTCAAGCTATTTGTCTGTGCCTGTCTGACACCGTGAGACACGATGTGCAACTACTTATAAACCAGGAATTATCTTTGTTTCTAGGCATGCAGCACAACTTCAACAAGATCAGTACTCTGAACCAGGGAACGGCCTATGACTACAACTCTGTCATGCAGTACCACAAGTTGGTTATGTTTCACTTTTCTTGTCAAAGAATACTGTAGTGTATATGTTCACGCTGCAGAATATTCTTCTTCTTCTGCCTGCATTCCATTAGCACTCAGCTGAATATACGATGTGTACTTTGTGATGCCACCAGGTATGCCTTCTCCAAGAACAACCAGCCCACCATGGTGCCCATCCCCAACCAGAACATTGAGATTGGCAAGGCCAGTCAGATGAGCAAGAATGACATCGACAGGCTCAACAGGCTGTACAAGTGCTAAGCAGTATTAAGGTATAAAAACACAACTCATGCATGCCTTTATTAACAATGTGGTGTTAATGTGGTGTTATCTCAGATGCACCCAAAACAGATGTGGGGTCAAATCCTAACTATGCCTCCTTTGCCGTCTGACCTTCTGATGAATTATTCAGGGACGTGCAGACAATGTTAGAGAGGCAGGGGCTGAAATTCCCTAAAAGGGCACAAATTCTTTCAGGGCAAAATTATGCATTCAAATTCGGGAGAGTTTGTAAAACTTCTTAATTCTCCAAAGGGAAAGCATCACATGTTGTCTTCAGTTTGAACAATAATTAAACTTGAGCAATATATTGTAGCTTCAAGATGTGTTAAATATTCACCTCTGATATAATTGTATGTTTCTGTTTTCATACAGGTGACTGAGACAGCACAGGGGAACTTGGATGGTTTTAATCCTGTGGGTGCTTATCTTTAATGTGGTCTAAGATGCTGATCATGAAATCAATAAACTTCATCTAGCCATATTGCCTATGACGTGTTCCTTGTTATTATTTTGTTCAGACAGCTATAGCTGTCTGAATGTTGATCTGTCTGCCTCTCTAGCGGCAATGCTGCATCACAATTCTAAAACATATTCTAAGTCAAACCATGGTTTGGTGTTTTCGTACCACAGCACCTCAAAGCCCTTAAAACAAGGCTCCAGACTCACTCCCCGAACCCACCTCACCCCTGCCCTTTTTGACAGACTGGAATGGCTTATATGTTGAGGACAGAATACAACATCTTGCTATGGGTCTGGTTCACAAGATTCGTTGCACCAAGATACCCACCTGTTTAAATACTTCCTTAATGTCAACAAAGTTCAAACCCACAACTCCATCTTTGCCCATAGCACTTGCAGTAGTACTTGCCCTAGCCTCGACATCCTACAGGCGTATGCAAGGTCTCAACCTAGGTATCTAAGATAGCATTTTATGTAGACTTGTATATATGTAGCCTTATAGCATTTCATGTAAACATATAGTACTACAGTTACAGTATATAGTATATATATATGCACATTCTAATTAGCCTATAGATTTCCTACTGTGTCATGTTCCTAGCGTATATATGTATGTTTCACATTAACTACTTTGTATGCATATGATGTATTGCCATGCTTTTCTTTTGTTCATGCTTAATGTAAGTCGCTCGATCTGGATTAAGACCGTCTGCTAAATGCCTAAATTGTAAATTGTGGAGTTCCATGTGCAATGTGCCATGTGCAACCCAGATTCGGCACAAATAGGGGACTGTTTATTTTGCTCCTATGCCATCAAAATGTGTAACGCCCTTCCAACAGTCATTAAGACATGTAAATCCCTTGACTCCTTCAAAACCACTCTCAAAGGGCACCTACAGATGGCTGCAATTCAAAACTGGCCCCTGTTTACAATATGAATTAACTTGACTTTGGAGGAAACTTGGTCTGTATGTCCAAAATAAGTATTACCAGTCATCAAATCTGTTTCTTCTGTGCTCTGTAGTAGTACTAGATTACTGTAATTCCATTCACTCTCACTATGTGGGGAAACAGCACATTGTCTCAAAAGGATGAACCTATCAGTGCATGAAGTGTGTCAGAGGAAGCATGTGGTTGTCTGTACTCTTACTGGTAAATAGGAACAAATACAGCTGATTTAATTCACCATGTGGCTTGAAAATCCGCCTTTAGGATTGTAGAGAAAACCAGTCCATGATGCTATACTGCTAAATGTGCAACAGGAAAAGTACCACATACAGTAGACGTCATAGAGTCATTGACGTGTCACTCGTAAAACTTAATTTTGTTTATCTGGGGGCAGTTGTATGAGCAAAGATGCTCTTCTAAAGCGTTGAGCTGTTTTACCTTCTGTTATAAACATCCCAACTGGTCATTCACTATAGAAACAGCTGAGAAGGTCCAGCACATACAGAACAATCTAAGTGCAGGAATGCACCTTAAATGAAAGGTATAAAGGCTGTGTCACCCAATCAGTACTCTAGTACAGAATTGTACCTTTAACATTGGTACACATTATTGTACCTCTTAAAGAACATTTCTGTACCCCTTGTATAAACATTGTGCCTTCCTGTCACATGCACGCACGCACGCACACACACACACACACACACACACACGCACGCACGCACGCACGCACGCACGCACGCACACACACACACACACACACGCACGCACGCACGCACCTTAGCTCTTGGCTTGGGCAATTCCTGGCAGGCCTGATTTATGGTTCAAGTCAAGAATCCCCAGGCAAACATCATGAATACTATAGTATTAAGCCATTTAATCAAAAGACAAACTTAAATGGTGAATTGTTTTTATTACAGTGAGTGACTGATTCAGCAGATTACACAGATGACTCTTGCTGGTGACTGATCTCGATTGCCATCGTATAGGTCTATCCCTGGATTGTCTCAACCACCTGGGGAAAAAGCAGAAATGTAATTAGAACTGCATAGATACATATTGTAGGCCTACAGTTATGCCTTTTTTACAGAACCTGATTAGATATACCATTGCTATGTTGCATTGGCACTGCCCTCACAATTCAATTCACTTATGATTCACCAGGTAACCTTTCGATGCGATTTGATTTTGACGATGCATTGTGATTCGCGATGCATCACACTGTTCCGCACGACTTTTCGCTAATTTTCCTCTCAGTCAGTACAAGGAGTCTGATATATAGTACTGAACAAGACATTTTATTTAGAAACTGCTGTGTAATCAGTCTCTCTCTTGTCTCATTAAATGTCTCAACATTCAATTAAATTAAATATACAGAATGGTACTGGCTATAATCGATCGTCACGTTGCCGCATCGATGCAGAATCGTGCAAGGCCGGATCGCAATGCGTTGCTGAATCGATTATTAATTATATTTTTTTTAAACACTAACATGAATGTTTCTGCATTATAACTTCTAAGCATGTGTGGAGAGGCTACCTGGCTTCTTTAACAGTTATATGGAGGTACTTACAGTATAGGCCGTGTGGCTTCTAATTACCGTAAAACCTGAGATCAGATTCAACAATGTCTTCTAAATCATGACAGTTTTCTGAAAAACCTATGTTTCTATGTCAGTGGTTGTCAAACTATTTAATGTCAAGGGCCGGAAAAAATATAAGACTTTGGCAGCAGACCCCCATCTGAGAATATTTTGTTCCAGAGAAGCAAATATTTCAGTTAAAATCATTTGCTGCGGAAGAATATATTATATTCAAAGATTTGCACACATTTTCACGATTTCTCAAAAATAGCAGATCTATAAGCTCCTAGCGCGGCACTGAATATAATATACGTCTAAAGTCTAAAATAATGGTTAAAGTGGCTAAAGGTGACACAGGCGCCTCCTCAGGTTTAAATGTGGTACCAGTTGTATGGAGGTACCTGTAGGCCATACGTGGCTTCTTCTCTAACAGTACAGTCTGTTGAGTCTGAGGATGTCATTCCGACTCATCTCATTGGCCGTGCCGAACTCCTGGTTGGCGTTAGGAGTGGCTACCATGGTGGGGTTGCCGTTTTTGGAGAAGGAATACCTGAAATCACATATAAAACACACGCACAATCACACATTGAATAGTTTGTCTTATTTACAGTATTGAGCCCCAGAGGAGCGGCCCGGAAGATCATTTGTCATTCATTGTTTTCCCATAGCGGTTTCAGTCAGAAAGTATTTATTTAAAGACCTGTGAAACTCGGATGGTGACAAATCATGAAAATAAACACTTTTTTGGGCCGAACAAATAATTAGAAAGAAGAAAAACAACAAAAAGGTACAATGCCCTTTTCTTCTTCTTCTTTCAAATTATTTGTTCCCCCAGTTTATTGCCATGATTTGTCACCGTCCGAGTTGCGGGCCGCTCATCGTCATGAAAGGGGGCGGAGCCGCGGAACTGTGACATTATATAGAAACACAATTGCAATTCAGTGGTTTCAAATAACTTTGTTTTCTACACATACCTGTGGTACTGCATGACAGAGTTGTAGTCATATGGAGTTCCCTGGTTCTGAGTGTTTTCAATATCAAAGGCATACTCCCAACCTGGAGAGAAAAGTGGCATTAATACCTGCAGGTGACAGTAATGGAACAATATTCTTCCTCTGAATGAATCGCCGACAGCCCTCAAGGTCACACAGTCATGCATGTCCCAAGCTGGGCAATTCATTTTACAGCAGATGATGAAAAGTCTAAAAACACATTAAACATACATAAACAAACAGACATACCTACAATATCACCAAGATACAGATTATTAGTGTAAATACAACTATCCTCGCCACCCACCCCTGAAACCAGCAGCTATGTCCTGCTGCTTGAATGGAGGTAGGTATAAATGAGAATTTGTACATGTTGTTTTTGGTTACAGGGGTCTTTAACCATTGGACGGAAGGCAGGAATTCATATTCCCGGTTTGTTTGTGCGTGCGTGCGTGCGTGCGTGTGTGTGTGTGTGTGCGTGTGTGTGTGCGTGCGTGCGTGCCACATCTTATGTGGGCCCACCTGAGGAGATGTTGTCCCAGAGTATTTTGATGTACTGGTCCCTGTCATTGCGACACTGCTCGTGATGGTAGCCCAGGGCGTGCAGCAGCTCATGCTGCACCGTGCTGTGGTAGATGCAGCCCTGACGGTCCAGAGACAGGGGCTGCTCACGGTAAACGCGGCCAACATACGAGTAGCACCTTAAGACACAAATTACCATTTAGGCATTTTAGCAGACCCTCTTAATCCAGAGCGACTTTCAGTAAGCAAGAGCAACACATGGTAATACATCAAATACATGTAGAAATAGTCATCAAGAATCATAAGCTAGCTATAAGAGCCTAACATCCGTCTATCTGTAGAATAAAACTATGAGTATACACTGCAGGTTTTTTGACTTGAGAGCTACTTTCAAAACGACCAGTTCAACAAGATCTACCCACCAAAAATAACACTATTAATAACACTTTATATTATTAATGCATTATAACATTTATATATATAAATGTTCATATTGCTGAAAATTGTTTAAAAATGTACATATAAGACAAACACATAATAGAGGAGGAAAAATGGAAATAGTCATTTTTTTGGTGTATGACTTTGGAATGCTACTGATGGCTGTACGCAACAATTTGAAAACAAAGTATTGCATTGTGTGTTTGAGCTGACAATCAATCAAACCATATATATTTTTAGGGGCATATGTCATGTGATCTACCTGCAAAGCCTTTGTGATCTACTGGGCACTTTTGGGCACTCCTGCACTATTTCTACATGAAATGCTATCTAAAATACATAAGTTTACCTTTGCCTGCAAGGTCGTTGAGGCTAATTTAATGAATATGGTGGAAGATTAGGAGTGAGTCTGCGGTTCTAATTGAAATGGGAAGTTCATTCCATAGTTTTGGAGGCAAAATGGATACAATTCAGAGGAATATAATCTAGTTCACTCTAAATTTAATAAACCATTTAACATCACTGAAGCACACAGTCATACCCATTTTTTAGTGAATCCTAATAAAGATTTTAACCCATTGTGGGCAGGAACCACTTTTGGGGTTCTGTACAGTATATACAGTATGCAAACATTTAAAAAATGTGATGCTGCTATATAAATATTTGAAGTTTTTCAAAAACTTAGATCAGTATTTAGAAGGCGTTTTTAGAATCGGACGTATGCGTACAGTAGACGTACAGTAGAGTTAGGAAAGGCAAATCAGCATTACCCTTCAAGGTTCTGGATGTGGAGGAAGTATCCCTGATTTGTACGAGGAATGAAACGGATGCAGGACACGCTGGTGAAAGACTCCAGACCACGCTTGATAACGGACAGCTCCCGAGAGCCTGGAAGGATATGCAGGGTCCATTTGGTTTAATTTGTATACTTTCTGAGTTGAACGTGGGTGGGTGTGAGGCCCAGGGGTCATCGCCATGTCGGCGATGAACACACCAAAGGGTCACCATGCAACTCCTTGTGCCCAAACGGTTGCAAGGAGTTAAGGCTAAAACCGTCTTGACCCTTTGGTGTGGTTTGGTCCATTGAATTCCATGCGTTGAATCACTAGGGACGACGCGCATCAATGTACAACAGGACATATCACACCGCAGGGACAACGCTAAAACCGCCTCAACCCTTTGGTGCGGTTGGTTAGGGCTTTTATAATGCATATAAAACAGAGGTTTAGAATGGAGGGTTGCTTACTGTAGTGGTTGGCGATGACATAGGGTACGTAGACCTTGCCGTCGCCGGATTTAGGCCACTTGCAGGACCCGGAGGTGCACACATCAGCGTTCCTGTCCTCAGGGTCAACATAGGCGATGTCGTCCACCACGCGGGGTCCGTCTAGAGAACGCACTGCAGACATAAGGTGAAATCAGCTCTGTGTGATCACAATTCAGGAGATTTCATATTAGACCTTAAGTCTAAGAATGAGCTTCTAGCTTTTCTAGTATTGATCACATTTCTTTTACTTAAGTAAAAGTACAAATAGTGCAGAACAGAATGTAGAACTACTCTGTTACAAGTAAGTCTGTGGAATTCAAAATGTACTTGAGTTAAAATACAAAAGTATTGGCTTCAAAATGTACATACAGTACCAAAAGTAAATGTACTAATTGTGGAGAATGTCCAATTTAAAGTGCATTGTGAGCTTGTAGATCGGCTATTTTCCGGCTGGAGTGATTAATATAGGTTTTGTAATAATAATACAAATCTACAAAGTAACTATATAGTAGCTAAAGTTGTCAGATAATTGCAGTGGAGTAAAAATACAATATTTGCCTTCGAGGTGTAGTGGAGTGGCTAGTAGTGGAGTACATGGAATTGGAAATACTCAAGTAAAGAACAAATACCTCAAAATTGTACTTAAGTACAGTACTAAAGTAAATGTACCTAGTTCCACCAATGATAATCAGCTCTATGGGATCATAATTCAGGAGATTTCATAATGAGACGTTAAGTGTAAGAATGAGCTTCTACAGCTTTTCTGATATGAACCAATCAATCTATAGTTGCTGTCATTAAAATAGTTCACCAATTTCTTATCAACTGTATCTCATTCATTCTGCTCAGAAAATGACATGATGACCGTCTCACCTATGTTACGGTTGGCTTCGTAAATTCTTTCAGAGGCAGACTTAATATCCTAAAAAAACAAAAAAAAAAGAAAGAAAGAAAATTATGTATTATTATTATTCAATCAATTCTCTCTGAACAGAAATAATTTCCTTCAAATTTAGAGACAAAAAGAGAGAAAGGGAGGGGAGGGGTGGTTTAAATTAAAACAACAAATTTACCTGACCTACAGTAACATAAGCACTGCATGCAAAAAGACAAGTACTAAGACAAAAGGATATTATTCCCTTAACGAGAGCCTTAAATTAATGGGAGAAGGATCAGCATCTAGAGAGAGGATGAAATACAACACAACACTCACCTTGGTTTCCTCTGCCATGGTGAAAATCACCATCACGGCCAGAAGGCCCAGGGTTATCCTCAAAGCAGCCATGATGTCCACCTACTGTAACAACCTGCAGGGTTAGAAATTCTATTTTCAAATCAATGTGACATGATGTTCAAGTATGAAAATATAAGCAAAATAGCATAAGTGCCCCATGATGATGAAGTATATAGGATAAACATGTAAGACTTGTGGAAGAGGTCAGAAAATGTGTGACTCACTCAATCAATCCCCAAAGCTGACAGCAGGAACTGGAGGAGATGAAGGTGGCCAGTGGCCTTATAAAGACTATTCTGGAGTCCTACTTTGGACACCATGGAAGCGGGGAAAAAAATAGAAAAGAAATATGTGATTGATAAGAATAGTTCACCTTGACGCCACCTTGCTTATTCCCATCATTTGCAGATGAAACCAGCTCCAGTATATCTAATCTTTGGGACATGTGTGCTGCTGCATGGCTATATATAGGACAATGTGTCACTCCCACAAGTTAGGGAGTTCATTCTGAATATCAAATTATTTTTTTTATGTATTTTTCTCAACGTTTAGTGTAGACCATTCATGTCAAGGAGCCCCAAATTGACATTTATCAGACTGCGGACCCCCATTTGTACTGCGCTGGCAGTCATTATATTACCTTTCTATCTCTGGGACCCCCAATTTACGTTGCAAAATTTATGTTAATTTAACTCATTGTCTACATCATGCACGCACAAGTTCAATTTGACAATTCAAATTACTTTGTATATCTGACCATCTCTATCAAATGAATGATGTATATGTGTATGTCCCTGTAGCACTTTGAGATTGGCAAGAATGTAAAGTATGTTGTAAATAAAATGCATTATTGTATAATATTGTACATAATTTTCTCGTTGCACATTCACCAGTAGACGTCGATTACCTTTGATGGACTCAGTTCTGGATTCTTGTAATAATGATAATATGGTGAGTCTATTGTACATAATAGTTTAAAGCAGGACTTTGCTGGTATGAACCTGAGAGAGATGTTCTCTCTAATCTCATTTACTAAATGTTACACTGCCACACTTATGATTAATTAATATATTAATATCCACCTCTTGACATTGTACAGACAGTATTGCCATCTAGACCATATCATAGACTTTTAGAAACAAATGTCTTTAATAAATATAAAAATATATATAAAAATAAATATTAAAATAAAGTAGACATACTGTAAGGTGATTAGATGCAGGTTTATTGAAGAAGACATTTTTGAGAGACATTCTGTTTTTAAAATGTTATTTTATTTTTTATTTAGACAGGAAAGTGTGATTAAATTGAGAGCAGTCACACAGCTTGTGCAGCAGCAGCACCATGTACTTTTCCACACTACTGTCACTCTCCCCAGCTCGGTCTCCTGTTTGGATCAGAAGTCAAAGGTGTAATTCACCTATTGAAATAAGGTTTCTTCAGGCCAATCATTAAAAGAAAAAAAAAGTCTGCACTTTGGCTATTTACAAGCTATTTACTATCTACAAGCTCCACAAAGCATGTAAGCTTCTAATGTTTCCTTTTGGCATGCCCCAAAATAGGGACAACATGGTGAAAGTGTTTTCTTACTTGTTGCCCAGACCGCAGGTGTGTTTAGCACTTAGCAGTACAGCCTGTTGAGTCTGAGGATGTCAGTGTGGCTCATCTCAGCGGCGGTGCCAAACTCTACGGTGGGGTCAGGGTAGGCCTCCAGGGTGGGCTGACCGTTACCAGAGAAGGCATACCTGGAACCACACATTGTACTAAACGGTTCAAAGTTGTACTTTATTGTTACATCTTGTATACATGACAGATACGGGGGTGGGGGCTGCTATCGTTTTCCCTTGCCCTGTTTCACTCTGGTTCTTATCAGTATGTCATCCTTCCATGTTCTATTTGGAAACAAAATGTCAAACAGTCTTATTTGCTGAAACCAATGTTTGACAAGACTTATGTCTATGAAGGATATACACATTTACCCAGCAAGCCAAATGGCGTCATGATGACGTTATGATGACGTCCTCCGGTGACATTCAGGACTAGGCCAGATCACAGCCCATATGGGGATGATCATTATGTAATTTCCAGGACATCTTCACCAGTTGAAATAATATAGCTTATTCTGGGCCAGATCTGACTAGTTATGATATGACTTACCGGTAAGTTAATCTGGCCTCAGTAACTCAGTGGTATAGATAAATCTACAGAGTTCTTCCTATGGAAAGGCTCAGCACCAAATTAAAAGAAAATAACTTCATGAATATTTGGCAGCCGCTTATAGATTACTTGTCCAGGGATCTATCTACTTTGATTCATAAAGGAAGTGATTCATTGGATTGGAGAGCCCCAGTTGCACTTTTGCCTTTTGATGTGCCCAGTGTGTGTGCGGTGTGTGTAATACACATATACATTGCTGTTTTCTTTTTAATATCTAACTGCTGTGTATGATGTATCCATAGTTCTGTGATGATGTACTGTTTGCCCTTTTTCTTTTCTTTTTGTTTGTTTTTATTTTATTTATTTTATTGTATTAGTTTTGGTTTGACTTGATTGTCCAGGTCCTGACCGTGCTTGCTGGGTAATGTACTTACAGTACAGAAAATGTAATTCAAATTGAATGCATGATTGAAACGTTATTTTCTCCTGAAAAGCAACTAACTAGGAGTCATAAATTAAACCTCATCATTTACAGGACTTATATAATTATTATGACATTTATGTTTCCAGAGTCACATTTCACTTGCCAAACAACAAGTACAGGTATAGTGATCTATACAGTAAGTAGCCATCAGAGTGAAGCATAGCCATTTTGAAACCTACTTGTGGTATTGCATGACAGAGCCATAGTCATAGGAAGTGCCCTGGGTCAGAGTGTGGATCATGTCAAAGTTGTGCACCATTCCTGAAAACAAATCAGACAGAAATAACATTGTATTAAACTGTGGATTCTGATGCACGTACATTTCCAGAGCAATGTATAGCAATGTATAGTTGAGTATTGATACATTACCTGTTGTGGAGATCAAACCTGAGACCTTTCAGTTACAGGACAGTCTTCATGTTCAATAATGATTATGATGACCTACTCTAATGGGTATAGAAGAAAAAATGGGCATTGTATAACAATGCATTTTTCTTTCTTTTTTTACTTCTTTCTAATTATTTGCCCGGATTGTCATGATTTGTCATCATCCGAGGTGGCCTTGTCCGAGGCTTAAAGATCTTTAAATTAATACTTTTTGAAACGTCTATGGGAAAATGAATGGGTGCATGTGTGTGTGCGTGCGTGCGTGTACACAGGGAACATCATGCAGGCCCATACCTGGATCGACATTCTCTAAGAAAACACGCATGTACTGGTCGCGGTCGTCCCGTTTCTGCTCGTGATGGAAGCCCAGCGCGTGGAGCAGCTCATGCTGCACCGTGTTGTGGTAGACGCACCCTGAACGGGACAGGGACAGATCCTGGGCGTTGCCAAGGCGACCGATCCAGGACCAGCACCTGGGACACAATTCAAATGAACATTAACAAGCCAAGACAGATGTGCCATTCCAACTCTTCACGCTTTCCTGATCTTTCCCACCAGCATGGTCACTAAAAACAATTACAATTAAGTCAGTTCTCATGATGATGGGATGGGATGGGACGTTCAGATAGATTTTAATAACGTACCCATTGAGTGACTGGATGTTCAGATAGTCTTTCTGAGTGGTTCGTTTGACGAATCGGATGCAGGAAACCTCGCTGAACGACTGCAGGCCGTGTATGATGATGGCCAGCTCGCGGCCGGCTGCAAGTACAAAGGAACGGAAATATGGTACTTTAGAACGGTTGCAAAAAGCACTAATAATTTGGAGGCCACAAGGCCACTGGCATCGGTGAATGCCATCTTATTTGCAGATTATACCGATGGCAGTATTTGGCCGCCACCATCTCAAAATATGTTGCTCCACGGAGCCCCAGAAGCAAAGATCTGAGTTAAAAAATGCTCACTGCGCCACGTTTTCGTGATTTTTCAGATATAGCAGATCTACAAACTCGTACCGCGGCACTTGGTGCCGCACTACGAGCTTGTAGATCTGCGATTTTCCAATAGATAAAGTTTAAAATAATGGTTAAAGTGGTTAAACGCTAAATTGACACAGATGCGTTCCAGGTCTTAATGGGTCAAATGAACACAGAATGGCTGTCCTTGAAAAGATTATAATTTTTATTTATTTTTGAGAATCACTGCATTAAATGCATGATTAATGTGTAGTATAGTTCCTATACTTACAGAACGTTCTAGAAACGACGTAAGGCACATAGACCTTGCCGTCGCTGGACTTGGGCCACATGCAGCCTCTGGAAGTGCATGGATCAGCGTTCCTCTCGGCTTCAGAGGCGTAGGCAACGTCATCCTCCAGATATGGATCACCAGGGCCGCGGACTGGCACAGAAAAACACAAGAGCATCAAATTCAAGGTCCTCTTATTTACCTACAAATCACTCCATGAATTAGCTCCGTCATACCTCACCGAGCTCCTGGTTCCCTATACCC
>OOFJ01082802.1:0-10003 GCA_900323375.1 Benthosema glaciale
CTTATCGTTGCCCGTTATGCAGAGCGTTATATTGTTTCAGCCTTACCCATGACCCGCTGTTGCGCTCAGTGCGCTCCCTCTTTTTTTTTCCTCCCCTGCCCCAAGAACACGTCTTTTTTAATTATATGTCGGTCAGTTTTCGTCCATTTTTCACAATTCAAAGTGCTGCGTGATCGCCAAATATCGATCTTTAATTTGATATGTGGAGCATGCGTGCAGGTCGTCTCTACGCCCCGTTATCAAGCCAAACGTAAGGTTCGGGGAATCGGTTTATTGCGATTGACCGGCGAATACGTTTCGCTTCATAACGTTTCATAGAGAGAACCTACACGCCTGAAAGTAATTGCAAATTAAAGATCTATATTTGGTGATCACACAGCACTTTGAAGTGTAAAAAACTGATGAAAACTCACCGTCATATGATTATCTAAACATGGCTCAGTGTTGGAGATCTCCAAAGGCACACCGGGCAGCAGACTGACTGACGCAACAGACAGTCGGTTTGTGGAGCGGCGCTTACTAACGGGTGGTTTTAATCTGCACTGTGTGTGTGTGTGTGTGTGTTGCTGTACTACCTAAATACCGTAACTCATTTTTAGGGGTTAGGGCATTGTAAAGAAATACCAAAATAATAAAATAAAAGTAAAAGAAATCGCGGGATTTCCCCCTGACGTTTCGACGTTTTCGTCAAGTTCAAATTACGCTCATGGTGGCACGTTGTTATAAAACAGCTGCATCAGAACACCATGACTGCTCCATTCAGCATGAACGCTTCATTCGTCACTGTGTGACGAGTTTGTCTATTATTTATGACAGTGGGGTTGCAGGGTTCCACGGGGTCTCCAGGAGTTGCAGCTAATGCAGCTAATACAGTCAGTCAACATCTGTTTAACCACTTATAACCCAATATACACTGGCTATTTGAAAATATCAGATGTACTAGCTCGCAACGCATCACACTGCAATGCATTGTAGAGCTTGTAGATCTGCTATTTTCAAAAGAAAAAGAAAAGAAAAAAAATCTGGATTTTTTTTTTTAAACAACACAAATATTACACAACATTATGGAGGTCTGCGGGCCAAATACAAATCAATGTGGGGGCTTTGAGAACCACTGGATTATGAGTCATGACATGTATGGAATTAGGCTTTGTGTAATTACAGTGTTTAAAGTGATTTACTAAAGTGTTGTCAAGCTGGTTGGGTGGGTTCTAATAAACACAGACAGGACAGGTTTCAAATGCCTACAGGTAACATCTATCTATAAATGCACCATATCTCTGTACATCTGCCTGTCTGTGTGTAATCCATGTAACACGAGAACCGTGATAAGGATATAAAAGGGACACAGACATAATAACTGGGTGGGGCATGCATTTCCAACTTGCATAGAACAGTGCCCAACGGGCACCGCTCTAGAGGCTCTGGACAGAGCCTCGACTGACTAATTTGCGATTAGTCGCAATTGATCACCCCTAGATCACCATACAGTATATGAGCTGGCCTGTTATGTTGCATATCACTATGATGTTCTGACATCTACATAGACTCCATATTTGGGCATGCCTGACAAAGAACTCCTTATATGGGCATAAAAGGGACATAGACATAATATCTGGGTGGGGCATTCATTTCCAACTGACATCGTTCCAAGTAGGAGAGTGTCTGAAGCCTGACATAGCAGCAGTAGGTAATTAAAAACAGTCCAAAAGCACTTGTTAAAGACTAATTTGTTCAAATCGTCCACTTGGTGACAAGTTTTAGATTTTTGGCATGGTGTTAGCCGGTATAGGATTTTCAAAAAACATCACAAATGAGTTGGGCTCGCCCCTTAGTGTTTGTAATTAATCCAATATAAGATAAGTCAGAATATGGTTGAAAAAGACCCCCTATTACTGAACAAACACTGATAACAATGATTTATTATCACAATACAGAGCTATTTTATTTTAACAACTTGAAGGGAATGTAAGACAGTGGTTATCTTTATCTCATCTTACTGTCTTATCTCATTGACATTTTTATTGGTTAAGTTAGATTGCGCTCTTCACCACCATATATAACTCTTGGTTGTTAGGAAAATGATAAAAAAAAAAGGAAATGTACCGGAATTGAAAAAGTCTGTGTCTGCTTCAATGAAAACAGGTTTTTTTAATCCATTAAATCTCTGATTCTTTTTCCAGACTGCTTTTTGAGCCATTCTAAAACGTTGCTGGTTGCGGTTATGAAATGTATGTTTTGGGTGAACGATAAGATTGCGAGACAGTTTACACAGCTGTTTTTTTTACATACGGTTCACGGCCTGTGAGCTTTTGGTGTTGAAAGAACACCAATAAGAGGAAGTGGCAAATGAAGAAATGAATCTGGAAGGGAACGAGTTAATAACAAAGTTCACATTGATGGTGTTTCCTACTTGTATCCGACATCATCTCCAGGCTTGTAGAACCAGTGGGGTTGTTCCCAGCCAGCGTGGAAGCCCATGGAACACTTCCCTTTGAGGAGCTCATATACTCCACTGGTTCTGATGGTGGGGCGGCCTTCAAACCGCTCCTCTTTAGGATATCCCACTGGAGGCAGGGAAAGAAAGGAAGAAATGGAGAGACTGTCAGAAGCAATGAATGACTGTCAGAAGCAGGGACGTGTGTTTTCAAAGAGTCGAACATTCATTAGAAATGGAGAGACTGTCAGAAGCAATGAATGACTGTCAGAAGCAGGGACGTGTGTTTTCAAAGAGTCGAACATTCATTAGGATAAGGACAATGTCAATCACTAGAAGTCTAACATGGTTAATAATGGGGTTTGAAATTACAACAAGTTTATATAATACTTTGTATAATAAATATCTAAAATATTGAATCAAGCATCTCAAAGAAGGTTTGGGGTGCACTCAAAGCTAGTGTGGACCTTTAAATGCCCAGAAATGTTATCTTTAAGAAACCGATATACAATTTTGGCACTTGACGCCAAAGCACAGCCAAAGAATAATAGAAGTGTTATTGTTCTTACCCACGTTGTTGAATCCGTAGGACTCTCTGGCTTTGGTACATATGTAGGGAACGTCGGTCCATTTGCCATAGCGGTTGGGGTCACACTCGATCAGGTCGTACGGAGGCTCTCCGGTTCGAATCCAGTCGCTCAAGAACTTACCGATGCCACCGGCGTGGATCACCCCATACCTGGCAGTCACATTGATCCTCAGGTCAAATCAAATGTATTTATATAACGTTTCACACGACAGGTGCCTCAATGTGCTTTTAATCAGATCATAAAACTAGACTAAAAGTAAAACATATCAGATGAAAAATATATGACTAAAACCAATTCAAAATGTGTGGTCAAAATCAAGCACTGACCCGAATCCTATGGCGGTCCAGTAGTTGCGTGCTCCTTGGTGCGGGCCCACCATGGGCAGCAGGTCAGGGGTGTACGTGATGGGTCCAGACACGATGTTGATGATGTCAGCGTTCTTCAACACAGGAACCATCTCCATGGCCATCTCCACATGGTCCATGATGCGGTCCAAGTCCGACTCAAAGAGCTCCTTACCAAAACCTGTAGAAACACAATTTCAGATGTTAAACAGTATAGTTGATTTACTTAAGTAGAACTACGTAAAAACCCAGAATTAATTTTACTTTAATGAAAGTACAAAACTATTGGATTCAAGATGTACTTAAAGTGATCTACAAGCTCACAATGCGTCCCATCGTGAGCTCGTAGATCAGCAATTTCCAAATAGCTGACATTTTGTATATGGGGCTGAAGTGGGTAATAATAATCAAATTCTAAGTAATTAATAACTAAAGTTTTCAAATATATGCAGTGGAGTAAAAGTTAAATACTGGGCCTTTAACCAATGCGCTTTACATAGATGCAGGCCATGCAAGGCACCAAGTCACATTGGGTGCAATTAGGGGTTCAGCGTCTTGCTCATGGACACTTCGACACTAAGTCTGGGGGAGCCCGGGATCAAACTGGAAACCTCGCGGGTCACTCTACCCCTGATCCACTGACAACAACGCACTGACCTGGGGGCACTCCTTCTCGGAGCCAGGAGTCTTGCAGAATCATCTTCTCCATCTTCTCGTAGGGTCCAAACAGCAGGCCGTCTCTCTCCTGACGCAGGTAGTAGGAGCCCTGCAGGTGCAGTGTGGATTTTGACAGCACATTTTGATTTAGTTTTAGTCATATTTTAGTCACCTGAAATGCTTTAGTGTTAGTCTAGTTTTAGTTGACTAAATGTTGTGACTTTAGTAGACTAAATCTACAGTTGATTTAGTAGACTAAAATGTGTTTTCCTCCTATGGTTTCATTCGCTCCCATTTCATCATCCGATTGTAAACGCAAGGTCTCTCTCTCTCTATCTCTCATGGACTGGACTTGCGTGTTGAAAAGCCGGTCAGTAGGCTACTTTTTGAGTGGTGCAACCACTCCAAGGCCCAGCTTTGTCCCTATATACAAAATGTAGTCGACAAACAATTTTTCCTCATAGTTTAGTCGATGAAATGGACCCTACCTCCAGGTCTCTGATGACGGGCAGCTCCGTCTTCAGGGCCTTCACCTCGGGCACGGTGGCCGTCACCACGTACTGGTGGTGGACGGGGATGGTGGGGTGCTCGAACCCGATCAGCTGGCCCACCTCCCGGGCCCAGAAACCTGTTACACAAAACAAAACCAGTTGAATACAGAGAAGAGGAAGCGCTGCCGTGGTCCGTGTGGTTATAAAAACTGTAAACAGGTGCTGGTTGGCGAGGTTTCGATATTGGCATAAGAAGCCTTTATTTTTTAAAGCAAAACCAGTGTTGATATTTGACATTTAGTCAAAATGCAAAAAATGTAAACGGCTGGTCGGATCGGCCGTGCAACGTAGGTGTAACTAGATATACATTACAAAGTGTTAAATAGATGTAAACTGTCATAGTAATCATTGCTATATAGTGTTTGTTCAGTAACAGGTATCTCGACGTCTCTATCTTTAATAAACAGAAAATATGTTTTAGAATGCTAAAAAGATAATCCAAATAAGGCTTATTTCCAATAATGTCCCATGTATTCAATTCATTGAGACATTTAAAGACAAACAAGAGCAGTGCACATGCTGTAGCATGCTACAGTCTTGTCATTTGACACTCCACAGATCAGCATTAAAACAAGTCTTTTCATGTCTCTTCACTGTCACCACCAACATGTCAAGGATTACACATGACACAATTTACGGCATCCTGTAGCATCCTCTAACACTACAGGATGTTCATGTGATCCTAAACCTCAAATGCCAACTCAGCTGTTTGTGTATCTACAGTAAAGTCGCAGCCATTGGCAAGACAACATAATTATGTTATAGACTTCACTTCTAATATACATCATGCAGCCATCCATTCAGGATTTGTGGAGAGCCATCACACACCGCTGACCAGCGGTGGTGCCCCTTGGAAAGGGTTAATAATATTGGCGGCACGGTGTCGCCTCACAACTAGAAGGTCCTGGGTTCGATTTCCGGCGGGACGCTGGGCCTGGGGGCGTCTTCTCTCCTCCACGTCATTAGTGCCCATACCCTATGGGCACTAATGACGTGTCTCAGTTTTTAGAACATCTTATTGGGACATCTTAGTGCTGTCAGTCACACTGCACATGGACTGAGACTCTTCGCAACCCATAAACATTATTATACACCCTAATAGATCCACTGTATGGAAACAAGGAATATTCCTCATGAAAGCTGCAAATGTATGCTTTATTTTGTATTTGGAAATTGTACTATAAAGTGTTTTGAATCACCAAACCATCCTCCGTACAATGGAGTCCATGGTGATAATACAAGACGTAACCACTTCACTCAGGGGTCAATGCCACCCCCACCCACCCAATTCATTTAGAAAACAGCCCAAAAGGTGAAAGTGATCCTTTGTACTGCTGACATTCCAAGAAGTATGACCCTTTTCATGGTCATCCCATTGGCCAGTGGTCTTACAGACATATGAAGCAGGGATTCTTCATGTTAAAATAATAATAATAATAATAATGAATCTATCAATTCCACCGCGTGCACACAGATACACACACACACACACACACACTCCTATAGAAATTGAATGGAACATAGTGGCCAGCAAGGGACATGATGATAAGGAGATTAAAAGTAGGACCAGTGGAGGAGGAGAAGTACTCTGATTTGTTTTTAAAAGACACAATTATCCCTTCGCTAAACTCCACCCCAAAAGCGATTGTACAATGCCAATCCAAATAGTTCAACCGTTGCCAAGGATGGCAAGCTTTTGGCAACTCAATAGCTGTCAGTGTTATTTTGCATGGCTGTGTTGTTGAACACATACAGCTTAGTGTCGGCAAAGTTAAACAACTCACCCACCCAGGTGATGGCAATAATAGTAATCACCATAGTCTTACCGTGCATTATATGAAAACGGCTGTTACGGCTGTAAGTTGATTGAGTTGGATACTGTTTCTCTCCCTCTAACAATTCCTTGCATTTCTAGTGCATAGCCTACTGAAGGCCTGGTTGACTCGGAAGACGTTTTGAAGCACTTCATACTGAAGTGATCGATTATTTATGTGAAGAATCCTGTCATTTAACATGCATCTCAATGGGTGAGAAGGACAGCTTTGCATCGCAGAGTGGGTGGGGCTTGGCAAAGGGATAATTATATATGTGTTACCACACACTATCATCAATGTTGTGTAAATTAATGTTGTTTTTTGCACATTCAACTGGGAGGAGACTGGGGGATTATACAGCATCTCCACACTGGGTTGGGAATGCCTTGGGATGCTCCAGGAGGAAGTTGCCAATGTTGCTCCGGAGAGGAAAGTCTGGAGCTCTCTGCTGGAACTGTTGACCCTGTGACCCGACTCCGCATAAGTGCGGTTGAAGGTGGATAGATGGAACTCGGACAGCCCTGCATATGTTATCATTATAATTGTTGTAAGCATTCTGGTATCGCAATCGGATCGGGAATGAAAAGAAGACATCAGCATGATTCAGTAAAGATATTTGATATTAGTTTTGACCCCTTCCTATATGAATGCCATTTTATTGACCATTTGTCTTGTTTAAGTACTTGTTTGGTTCAATCTGCAAAATAGTACTTAAATATTTGTTATACATTGTGATATTTCTACTTGTACTTAACCCTGCAAGACCTGGAAATATTTTTACTTGAAAAAAAGAGATTTCAACCTTACTACTACTTTGTACTACTAGGACTTTGCTGAGGAAAATATGTAAACAAATATATATATATATACAAATGTTATAATAATTATTAAAATAATAATAATAAATTCATAATTTACATTTGGGGGATAGTAAAACATTTTAGTAACTAGTAATGTATTTCTTCAGCCACTGCGTACAGTCTGTCTTTTAGATAAGACAGTTTGTTCTCCTGAATAAAATAAAGAAAAGTGGAAAAGAAAAAAAAACATCTGGCATGAAAACCGTGCACATTTCTGTCCAGATGGGTGTCCATGAGATACTGCGTTATGATTGGCTGTAATCTGAGCTGTTGGCGTGTTTGTATTGGCTGGAGGGAGCCCCAAGCCACTAAGAGTCAACATAGTGCTGGATTCAGCTATTTTACAACCAATCTACACAATGCTAGCTGTGGGGAGACTACACCACAGCGTAGGAATACATATACACACACATCAAAAATGTACTTGAGTAAAAAGTTAAAATCATCAAAGTCCTGGCATCAAAAGTACCAAAATAAACTTTTAGAAATACATTCTAAATTTGTAAAACTCTTTTAAAAATAGCCGATCTAGTAGCTCACAACTAAAATCGGGCTTACATGGTGTTTTTGTTTTGTAATAATAGGGGGGTAGTAACTCAAGTTTTCAAATAATTGTAGCCAGGTAAAAAGTACAATATTTGTCTCTGAGAAGTAGAAGAAAGTATTGGAAAAATACTGTTTTACTTAAGTACAGTTACCACTGCACAATAAACCAGGAATAGATCTACACCAGGGGAGTCCTCCACACTTTGTTTTACTTGAGAGCTACTTTCAAAATGACCAGTTCAACAAGATCTACTAACCAAAGTAATTATTATCCGACCCTTTGCAGGAAATAGCATAAAGTTACATAATACACACTTGGAACGGGACATAGAGGCCTTTGAGACCTATAGATCGCGGTCCGGTAGATCACAATCTACCTTTTAGGCAATCCTGATCTACACAATGCAGTACTTAAAGAGTTCTGGAGAATGTGCTGCCAGTTCAAAACTGTTATGTGAATTAATGTTTGCATGTACTGTATTATGTATGGAAAGTAAGCATTTATACAGTATAGGTACAGTATTATGTCCCTTTATCATACAATCCCCCAAAACACATTTAACATAATTATAGTCTATGTTTGGTCTTGGGTGGAAACCTTGTACGTCCAAAACTGTTACTTAAGGAAATGGGGAAAAAAACGACCTGTGTTCCAATGGATCTAATCTAGTCACAAGCTCATGTTATTCATTGGTTCAATATTCATAACACACATGAACATGCACATGCACACGTGCACACACGCACACAGAATTTAACCCCCAAAAATGGTTCGCCCATGCTGCTCTGCTATCATTTAACAGCCCTAGTTGTCTCAAAAACGAAATCAGATTGTGTGAAAAGCAATAAATGCAATGCTCCTCGTCCTGTAAAACCTATACAGGCCAGTGGAGTAGCAGCAGGGCAGAGTTGGACTGAGGTGAATTCCTGAACTCTGATAGATAAACAGCAGCAGCAGCAGCAGGCACTGGAAAAAAGGAACTCTTTCCAACTGAATCCTCTCAGAACTGGAATAACCCGGTCAATCCAAACCGTAGGAGTTTCTGTGAACTCACAGCACTGGCCTGCAAGACCAAAGGTCCCTGCTTGTAGGCTGAACACAAATAATATTCTCAATTTCTCACTGACGTGACAATATAATCTTAATAATAATACAACAGGAATAGGTATATGTATATAAACCGGCCAGACAGTCCAATTATTCATCTTGTCTATATCTCCTACTGCATGTGTCTTTCATCTCCACTGCTGAGACCTCTCTGTCTCTCTATTCAAAACATTTCTGGGGCGTCATCAAAAATTGCTTGCAGGTCTCAATCTGAAAAGTTTGGGAACCACTGCTCTATGACAATGGTTCTCAACCTGTGGTACACGTACCACCAGTGGTACGCAAGGCCCCCTCTCGTGATATGCAGAGGAATCTCCCCATTTTTTTTTTAAATATCCAAATACTATGGAAATAACTTCAGGTTTTGCTTTCCTTCATTAATAAGTTGCCAGTGTGTGCCATGTTCATGTTGGCCTACTGTATATAAACTATGCGCGTCCAGTGGCGTCCCTACCGTGACGCAGACAACGCAACCGCGTGGGGGCCCAGAGGCATTTGGGGGCAAACGGCCGCCAGCCCATGCCGTCGGTAAAATAAAATTATAAATACATACAGAAATGCAATGACAGTTGAGTTGAACAAAGTTTGACGGAGCCTGGTGGTGGCTGCTGCTGCTACCACACGCACACCATAGGGCATAGGCACACACGTGCCCCGCCTCCCAACAGCTCTGGTGGAGTCTGTGTAGCCTAGTAACGTAAAGGAATTGAAGTGTCTGTGGCGAGTGCGCAGTGGCCTCTCCGAGTCCCGACAGCCAGGTACGTTCACAAAACATAACTGTACAGTGCCCCGCTGTTTATAAACCAAAACGCAATTGGGGCTTATGAAAACAGGCTGAAGTTGCTGCAGCTGCTCTGTTCACAATAGTGATAGGCAGCTTCATACATGTATGTTTGCTGTACATACAGTGCCGAGAGCTCTGCTGTTTAAGCCAAAAGCACTGTCAGTTTTGGCTGTTTTCACGATCGCGCCGGGGGGGCACTCGCTGACCAGCCTGCGTGGGGGCCCACTGACGTGTAGGTACGCTACTGCAGAGGAGTGTTGTTAAGTATAATGTGGTTATTGTTGGATAGAAAGAAAACAGCTAGCACTGAAC
>OOFJ01082857.1:4182-15798 GCA_900323375.1 Benthosema glaciale
ATCGAACATGGAATATACATTTTAACTTTGTTGCTGGCTCTGTCTCCTCTCTTCTTGTGTTTGTCAACTTTCTAGTATTGAGGTTTTTACTCTGGTGGTTTTGGTGTCTCATTCAGGTAATGTTCCTACTCAGGTTGATTCATTTGGACACTCTAACCTCTATAAGGCTCTTAAAAACAACAGTTCTACATTGTTTATGCATGATTGTACTTCAGGTCAATTGCATTTGGTCAGTGCTAAGCCATTTAATTGCTTTTAAAGCTACAGTACCCATTTGTACCATTTCAGTTAAATACAGTCCTTTGTCTTAGTATCCTCCTTAGGGTTAAAATAGGATCTCCTAAAGGTTCTTAAACCCATCAACTACCTAAAAGCATCATAGCCCAGTTTGGTGTATTTCTCAATTCAGATCAACTAAACTACAAAAAGACATCAAATAAAGAAGTTAAGACACCTTGGTGGTGGTACTGTATGCAAGATGTGCAGCTCTGCTGTACAGAACATAGATTTGTTTTTATACTGGGAGAATCTAGAGTTGCAATACCTTCCATTAACATCCCATTGATCCAAATTTCATTTCCGATCTAAACAACGTTAAACTCACCAACATTGCAACTGTAGGGAAAGCTTGAATTATCCCCTTTCAAACTGCAAAGCGTTTGTTTCATAAACGGGACCCATACTCAACATTTGTAACATAAAACTTTGGTGCAGGTGTAGCCTACTCAACATGTCCAGGACTCCAGGTGCAGGTGGTGTGATTAATTATTGCCCAGCCAGCACCATTCAAAACGCACCTATCAATTGTGTACGCAAACATTTGCGCTTCCCTGGTCAATTTGTGATGATGTTTGTTTGTTTAGTTCAGTCATCGGTCATTCCGGCCCCATGTCTGGAGTGAATAATGGGAAATGTACAGAAGATAAAATTTAAAAATACCGGTAGTTGACTAACATTGTCCTCATGTCAAAAATCTTCTTAAAACCCATTCCCCTGACTTCGGCAGGCGGCAGCAGCCCCACTCATATAAATCATCACACCTGCCGAACTCTGTAAATGGATTAAAAATGCTCTTCATCAACATTTGTTTCAGGGTTTCTTACCAAGTAGCTATAGGTTGGGTACACCTCATGCCTCCAGATCCCCAACAAACACTCAAATCAGCCTTCTGGCCAAAGATTAGGCCTCAAAGTGGTCATCCCTTTTAAGCACTCATCTTAAAGGGGCAGTGCTACAGTAGGGTGGTTGTTCATTAAAGGGGCACTTCACCCTTTTTGCTAAAAATAAATAAATATGTTAATGGGGTTTAGAAGATTTGGTTAGAAGAACACTTTTCTGGGGATCTTTATGTGTGTAATATTTGGTTTTAGATATTTTGGATTTTAGCACTGAGCACAGTGTCTCTGATGTCATAGACACTGGGCTCACTTCCTTCCTGGACTACAATTTCCATAATGCTTTGTGAGTATAGGAGGCCTACAATCTTAAACAATAATTCCTCTAATTATTTAGCTAAACTAAACAATTACTTTTGAAATTCAAACAGCTGAAATCAGAACAATATTTGATGTTTCCAAACAATTCTTGTGGCAAACAGAGACAGACAAATTGATTGATTGATTGATTGATTGATTGATTGATTGATTGATTGATTGATTGATTGATTGATTGCATACTTCATTAACACGATTATAACCAGCAGAGCACCTACAAAAAAGGCTTACATTTCCTCCCCTCTTCACTCTCACTGTTTTTCTTAGATCTCACAGAAATAGCAGCAGTCAGCATTGAAGCAGTTCAGAGTCTTTCAGCATTCCCCCTCACTCACTGACACTGTACACCTGTTCTCAAAAGCAGAGAGAGAGATGGGGGGTGAGATATGGACAAGTCATGTGGTTAGGCAAGAAGAGAGAATGAGAAAAAGAATCAAGGTTTTTGTGTAATACTTTTTCACCGTGGGACAGGGGACCACGGTGATATAATCCTATAAGGCTGCCATACGAAAACCTCTTCCTATTCACTTGTATTGTGTAGACTAGAGCACTGCACAGTATACTGATAACCTTGTTTCCGAGGAAAACATCAATATCAAACACTATGAGGGGTTCCAATGTATTCATGGGAATGTAAAATTGATTTTAACTAGTCACCTGAGAAAAATAAAATAAAAATGATCCAATTCACACATGCTCTATCTGGCTGTTATTGCACACTCCTATTTGATGATAAAAAAAATAAAAAATAAAAACCCTACCATTGAGAATGAGATCATTGGAACCAATCTAATGCACATCTAGGCCTGAATGAGTGTGTTTGATAATTAAGGATTATGGAAAGTTTGGACTTTTCGTAGAGGAGGCAATCAGTGTGACACTGGCAGCGAGGTCTACTTTGGAAATGGAACTAAACTCAGTGTTTTGGGTAAGTTAGAACTCTATATAAATATATATATAAATAGCAAATCGCATACATGTAAAATGTTTACAGTTGTATTAGTCCATTAAACCTTTTGCTGTTGAGTTTGTTGCTGTGCCAATTTATGAAGCCTGTTTCGGCCAAGGCACAAAATTGACTGTTCTTGGTAAGTAAGCTATGAGATTTTCACAATAAGTGAGACAAAATAATTGTGAGGCTGACAGCTAGGACAGTTATAGAATTTAATAAGCCTTGCACACGGATATTGATAAAATGACAAAAGGTCAAAGACGTTTGATTGGACCAGGGAATAATAAATAAATACAAACTAAAACAAATCATTTATACAAATTTGGGTTGAAATTTAGGGTGAATTTCAGTTTACACTGAGTAGAGACTGAGAATATCACAAAACAGGAGCAAAAATATGTCAGGTTGTAACGTTTCAGCACCAAAGCATCAGAGCTCTTTCTGTATAGGCTTGTGTCAGTGTGAATAGTTACGGACATGCTCACTTTGGCAGTGGCACCAAACTAACTGTTCTAGGTAAGAAATTAACTTAATCATATAGAATCACTGAATGTACCTAAAGTTCTTATCTTGAATTTTTTATGGGGAAATTATAGGCTGATAGAAACCAGTTTAACAGGTGGTCCAATAGCTTCTACTGTTTAATATTTTCCTGTTGCTGCTATTAGCAGTTTACAATAAACAAAAAATAATAATGAAATGTGAATTCTTCTGCTGCATCTGCTGAAAACACAATAATAATGTAACCAGTAATTTCTATGCAGATGATGACATGTTCATGTCATGCAATTATTGTGTCTTTCTACATCTAGAAGATATAACTTATAATGAACAATTATGTACCTACAAAACGCTTTAGTTATATTACTTTTCTTTTGTCTATATCCAATTCCAGACCCTGAAGTCCAAATCTCCGCACCCAGAGTCAAAATCCTTCCACCTTCTACAAAGGAGTGTAAAAAGAAGACCCTTGTATGTGTGGCCACTGGTTTCTACCCGGACCATGTCACTGTGTCCTGGAAGGTTGACGGGAACCACCGCATCGCAGGAGTGGTGACTGATGCAGCCTTGCAGAATAATAACACCAAACTGTACACCATCACCAGCCGATTGAAGGTCCCAGCTAAGGAGTGGCACCAACCGACCAAGGATTTTGTCTGCATCGTTGGCTTCTATGATGGGAAGAATACCACCTATTACGAAAAGTCAATATCCGGAGTATCAGGTATATTTAAATATATAGTGGGAAATACAAAAATATTGCCTTTGTTGTATGGTAAACAAAATGCAAGCACCCAATTAAACAAATCAAAAATTGTCTAAAAATGTCTGTGTTTCTGTAAGGTGAAGATGCAGTTACAAGCATCACAAAAGGTAAGCATACTATTTGTATTGTCCAAATATAGTACCTACACAGTCAGTTTTATTTTTGTGAGTGTTTTGTTTTGATTAATAGATGTCAAAAGTGTGTAGTTTGACAATTTTTAGGAAATAACTGTGTGTAAATGTATACGTCTTAATTTTCTACAGACAAATATGTAAAGATCATACAAACCGCCAAGCTGTGTTACATCATGTTCCTCGCCAAAAGCAGCTTTTATGGACTCTTCCTTGTGGCTTTACTGTGGAGAATTCAGGTGGGTTCAAATGATGTCCCATTAAGCTGCCCATCTGTGCAATGTGTGACTTGTAAATGTCCATGCATCAAGGTCACTTACATCAAGGTTATACTTAAAAGCATAAAATGAAGTGATTTGGATTGTGATATACTTTACAGTAAGTAGATCAAGGAGTTCCCAAAATACTGTAAATTAATTGGAGTTAACTAAAGCATGGAAATATAGGTATAGGTAGATATAGGTTTTTGATAGTAGGCTAAACACATGATTGTAAAAATAAGTCACTAATAATCATTTCATTCTGTTACACAGGGTCAATCTAAGAAGCAGTACAACTGAATTCTGAGCAGTCGCCATGGCATCCAAGTTCAGGAGATGAACTTGCTCATTTTATTTCATTCATTTAATACAAAATTAAAGCTGCAATCCGTAATTTTCATCTTTAAAGTATATTCTACAGTCTTCCTACTCTACTCTACCACATTTAGACCAAGTGTCGGGTGGCGGGGTGGGACATCTACTGGTTGACAAGTCCTGCTCATAAATCCAATATACCACCCCCTCTATTCCCACACCCCCTCCCTCCCAGTGGTTTCTTGAATGAGCGGTAGATGCTTTGTTTCCCATGCAGATCAGATTTAGAATCCCTGGTGTCAGATAAAGATGTTCCATCTTATTATTATGTCAAAGGAAGGGAATGAAAAAATACTTGGACAATCCTGTATTTACAAGAGGAACTATATCTGACACTTTTTCTTGCTAAAATGAATGCACGTGTCAGTTACTCAAGTACAAACATGTGAATGCATCATTGTACTCATTTCCTTTTTATGATAATTTCTCTTTGAGTGCATACAGATTCATCATGCCAAATATGAAGTACTGTATATATACTGTAATATTCAATTAAAGTTTTTTTTTTCTGAAAATCAAGTGATTTCTTCTTTTTGACCAGAGCTAGATATGTAACAGATGTGTCAGAGATCAGTATGACTTGTGCTTCCCACCTAGACTTGTGTATTTCATGCGATTAATAAAATACACAATACATTAATATTTCTCATACAATTACAATTTAGGCATTTGAGCAACTTACAGTAAGCAAGAACAAAAACATGGTAATTCATAAAAAATAGTCAAATAATACAAATAAAAACAAGGCCAACGCAATTGTCAACTTGAATTAAAGACTAAGACTAAAGGCAACAAGACAAGTCAAGCCAAGAGTGACAAGTCCTAGTGACAAGACTAGGGTGCCAGCATTATCATCCTCATCAGCACAGATAGAGTAGTAGCAGTGTTTTTAGCAGTCATATTTATGAGAATGAATCTATTTTCTTCCCCGCTTGTGAAGCAAGGTTTCCATAAGCATTATAAGATGTCAGATAAATCAGTCATTAAGGCTCAGCCTGTTTAATAAAGGGGCCCTCATCATCCATATATCAGCACACATTTAGTGTAGGAGGGTGTATCTTTAGCAGAATGCCTTTGTGACATACATGAGAACTAATTTCTTTTGCACATGTGAAGCAAAGTTTCCATAAGCGCCATCAGGTCTGAGATCAGTTTAAATCTTTGACATTTACCCGATTGCTACATTTTTGTGAATTATTAATTATTAATTAATTATTACTTTGACGAAGTTCCTTAGGTTTTATTGGTTCACAAGTGTTTCACTTTTTCCACTGCACACTCCACACTCCACTTGACATTCCATCTCTATTTTCTTACTGTTAATATTCTGCTCAGATTGTATATGTTTCTAAACATTATGCATAGACGTGTGAGGTTACAACAGTAGCAGTACAGGAAACCAATGTTCCAATCCTTGAAAATGTGAGGGTTGTGTTGGTGGCAGACGCGAAACTGCAGGGGTGTATAGAACAGCACTAGAGGATGTGGTCACAGCGTAGGCTGTAGCCTATGTAGATCATGTTTAATTCCAAGAAATGACAGATGTTAAACCTTCAACTAACCACAAGCCTGCCTCGCAAAGAACACCTGCCTTTCTGCAACCACCATCACTGCAGGTATCTGTGCAAACATAAACTGAAAAGGGGTGTGTGTGTGTGTGTGTGTGTGTGTGTGTGTGTGTGTGTGTGTGTGTGTGTGTGTGTGTGTGTGTGTGCGTGTGTGTGTGTGTGTGTGTGTGTGTGTGTGTGTGTGTGTGTGTGTGTGTGTGTGTGGGGCACCGCACACCAGCTTTAGAATCTAGTTTATAAATACCATAGTCTGAGTGGAATACAAGAACACAGATGCAAAACATGCAGGTTTTTGTCATTGCAATTCTTTCACATGCATGGCTGCGAATTAGCCATGAGGACAAAATTATATTAATGAATATTACATAAATTATCAATATGTATGATATTGCTACTTTTAACATTACTTCAATAAATGAATATCACAATATTGTGTAGTGCACTATGTAGATGCCTATGTAGCTACAGTAGCTGCACAAGTGCACATTGTACACATTTAGCAAAAAATAAAGGGTGATTATCACCACTTTTACACTCATTTGTATACAATTAGTTTTTCTTCATGAAAGTTTATTGAAATGTTGAGTGAATTTCAGAAACCTTGGGCAGTTGAAACCTCTTCATTTTCCATTGTATAAATCGAAGTCAGTGAGGAAATCATCCCTGTTTAATACATCATCTGTGGCCCTAATTTAGTCATTTGTATGCTGTGCCTAAAGGCCAAGGGTCTAGAACAGTGTTTGTATGTAGTGTACACAGTAACATCCCAGTCCATGAGTACACTTTTTAAAGTTAAAGTGATTAACAATATTTGTTTGTTAGAGTATTTGTAAAATTCCTCTATGCTGATTATAGCTGATAGTAATCATTGCTGAGAGTTTGTTCAGTGGTTACTCCCCAGTTCTAGTGGTAAAAGGTGTAATGACATGTAAAGACACTAAACCAACACAAAATTAAGCAAAATATCATTCTTATTATCAAATAATTATAGAAAAACCAAAACAAAACACAAAACAAATCACGGTTCTGGTGTAGTCACATCACAATAGAATGTACAATTCTTTATGAACATCTTATAGACACATCTGCATTAGAGCACTAAAACACAATTGTCTGAAATGGTACAACAATCAAAGAAAACTTCAATGGGAATGGATTGGTAAATTCTTTGACTGAGCCCAAAGGCAGGTGTTACCCACAGTTTACATTCCTACTTTGCATGTTTTGAGTAGCACTATTCAAAAACACTCCCTGAAAAAGCATAATTATGCTGTAGATTAAATTCAATCTGACAGATGAATCTAAAGCGTATTGTTGCTTTGGACAGAAACCCTGTATCCTGTATCTACAGTACGTCATACTAGTGTCACACAAAGTAACAAAAATAGCTGATCTACAAGCACAAAGAGATGGAGGTAAAGTGTGTCTGTGAGTTCCATAAATATAGAACCAGCATGTGACTAAATAATGATACATTGTGATCCATTGGAACACAGTTTCTTTTTTCCATTTCCGGAAAAATAACAGTTTAACACACAAGATTGACTGGCCATTGGCAATATGTCCCTTTTTATGCATTGTGCATGTTTGATCACACAGTCCAGTAGGATCAGGGTTGTGGTATTTTGAATCCTGTTGGCGGTTCCATAAGTTCAATGTTCCAACATGCAGTCCTCCAAGTTGGTCCTTCCAATGTTAGCGACAGTGATTTACCCTTCCCCAATCCGTCCAATAGTCTTTTTTTGTTCAGTGTACGTGTACAGGTCTATGCCAGCCGGCCGAACTTCTCATTCGTCTGGGAATGCCTGGTACAGCTGGCACAGCAGAAACTGTTGTAATAGTGGTTGGAGCAGAGACGGGCATACACTATCAATTGACAGTTGGCAAGCTCAGGCTGGTCGACGCATTCTGGCGGCACGTCTATAACTGGACAAAACATAGGAGAGGATGAAACGTGTGTTATTCTAGGTAGAGAAAATAACAGGTTGAGATGGGTTTTCATCGATAGGTTTGAGGTTGTGGTGGATTTTTGTCAATAGGTTTACAGTCTTTAGTATAATGTCAGATTTGTTCAGCTACGCACATTGAGATAATGTGCGTTATAAATATTTTTTATAACTTTTTATTTCACCTTGCTGAGTGTCTTTGTGGACCTTGACCTCGGCCGTGGCACTGACAGAGTAGATTCCAGTGTAGGCGTTACAGGTGTAGGTACCCTCGTCCACCGGCTGCACATTGTTCAGGATCAGACTCCCGTCTGACGACATCTGGACATTCCGACCGTCTGGACGCACTGGAACACCATTTCTATGGTGACACAGGAAGAAGCCATGACCCAGTTCAGGCTAGCTGGTCTTCTGATACTGTTAGTGGTTCAAGCCTGGAGAGCTGAAACCCTTTGCTTTATTTTCTTTTTTCCCTCCTTTGATAACTTTCCGTGAGATGGTAAATGGTAGAGGCATGACACTGAGTGGAAGTTGTGTGCATTACCTCAAAAGTCATAACTCCCATGCCGTGAGTCTTATTTACACGAGAAATGCTACAGATGTCCTATCCTAACTCTACAAATTTGCCTCAATAACTACACAAGTCCATCTTACTCGATTTTCAGCCATTTTGAATTGAATAAAAAGTAAATATACATTCTAAACCATAGGTCCTAACCATATCTATAGTGTGTGGGCTTATAAAAAAAAATACAACATCTTGTTGTAGTTTAATTTAGTTTTTTCTTAAGATATTTACCAATTAACTTCAAAAAGGCATGGCACGGCCAGATAGGCCAATAGACCAAAGTAAACATCCGTTGGGCCACTTTTCACAAAATGTGCACATTTCTTTGTCTGGATTAAGACATGAGAAACAGTTCAGTCCTGTTCAATCTGGAAGGATAAATGCTAGGACATTGTTGTATTGAATAATACCTGGACCATCCCACGTTGACATTTTCTCCTGACACCACACAGGGGAGCACGGCATTGCTGCCCTGAGACACCTGGATGTTGTTAGGAGCTGTGGTGATCCTCAGTTCTGCTGCAGAATGACACCAGGTCAAGATGAACAGCATTATTATCAACTTCATCTAAATAAATGTACTGTATAGAGGAAATATCCAAAGGAGGACTGACTTGAAACCATGTATTTAGACATTGAGGTGAGGTCTGAAGGTGGAAGTTCTTTCCAAATGTTGTGATATGCACCTTGATTATCTATTCTTTAATCTGATCAACTACACTAATTTACCGGTATGTTTTGTAACAACTTTATTTTATCTCAATGTGTATGGTAAGAGTACATTAATACAATATATTATGTAACTAACACACGTGCAGTGGTTGGAGGTCTCCCTATTGTTACATTGAGAAATGTAGACCCTGCTGTTAGGGAATAGGACACCTATTGGTTTACAATGTCAAGGACTGTCTAGAGGCAGCCACAAAAATCTACTTAGTTTTGAGAGCTTTACTCATTTCAGCTGGTCAGCAGATGGTGCTGATGGTGCCATTAGTATACCTTGGACTCTGAGCTGTAGCTGCCTCTGCTCCAGCTGGTGGTGGGTGGAGGCAGTGCAGGTGTAGACCCCTGAGTCATCAGACTTGAGCTGGGTAATGGCCAGGGTGCCATCTGTATGATGGGTGTGCCTGCCATGAAAGTCAGACCGTCAAACAAGGCTCATGTTGACGTGTTCTACAGCAGTGGTTCTCAAAGTGGGGTCTACTGTGGGGAATGCAAACCACTCGTAACTTTGAGAGTTAATATGGGGGTCCGTGGCCAAATGCATACCATGCATGGGGTTCCCTTTCCTTGAAATTATAAAGTGTGAGAACCACTCTTCTAGAACAGTGGATTTCAACCCTTTTCATATCAAAGGTCCACTATTTATTCAGCATTTGAGCCACGGACCACAATTTGATGACATTTAGCCTCTCAGAACCAAAACAGAATATTTTGTTATCATTGGATAAGATTTTGTCCACAATTCCATGTTGTATTGATGTTGGTACTGTTGAGAGCCAGTCAATGTTACCTGGATGAGCTGAGGGCCTGTCCGTCTCTGGTCCAGTGAATGTTCACAGAGGAGAGGGCTGAGGCAGGCAGGATGCTGCAGGGCAGGGTGGCGGTTTGTCCTGATCGCATCTCCAGCAGAGAAGATCCTGATCGCTCTATGCTGAACCTGAGGGAGTATCACAGGTATAGGTTTTAGTTGGTTTATGTGTGCATGTCCCGTTCACCATGTTTGGACCGGCACGCATGAGCACATACCATACAGTAATTAAAAAAAGTACTAATAATATTGAACCTGTTGTCCACAATTCACTTCTCATTTCTCATAACCTGTTACAGCACATGGATGTTCCTAATAATAAGGGGATTTGTCATGATCCCTGAGGGGAAATGACTTCTCTTTCATTTGACTCATTAGTGCATGAGTGCACTGGGAGCAATTAGGGGTCCAGTGTCTTGACACCTCTACACAAAGCCTGGGGATGGCCGCACTAACTCCTGGGACACTGGTGCCCCCTAATGGATTTACAGTATACTGTACAGTAGAGAGTAAAAATGGTGCTTACTTGGGAGATGGTCCATCACCTGGCAGCGGTGGAGTTGGGGCAAATGGAGGTTCTGTGTCACGCACACACGCACGCACGCACGCACGCACGCACGCACGCACGCACACACACACACAATGTCAAAAGATATATACAGTATATAATATATATATTACATTCTTGTTTGCATTCACTGTGATGTATACCATTATACTGAGTGCTAGATTACCTGAGACACCCAAGTATATGTAGCGGTGGTCTCTAGTCTGTTCACGAGTAGCTACACACAGGAACCAACCTGAATCTGACTTCATGAGAGGACCAACTAACAAAGAGCCATTAGGCTGCTGGTGATGCCTGGGAAGAACATGAAAAATCACACTTGTGTGAAGTGAGGGGCTTATCATCATACATCATCATACACCAAATTCCGTGCTGCTAAGCCAATCAAATCATCACTATAGTGATACACACAAACACACAAAGCTGGACACAGGAAGGGCTAGCGCCATTCCAAAAGAGAAGTTAATTAAAAAACAATTAAAGATACTTTAAAAGAATCAGAATGAGTTCAAATCAATGCATCTAAATGCCTCTTGAATGAATCCATGAGCGGCTGTGTGATTTCACTAACCTGCTAGTGGAGAGAGGGACACCATCCATTCTCCACTCCACTATAATGGTGGAGGAAGGAGGTGGAGTGACCCTGCAGGGCAGAACCACTGTCTGGCCCACCAGAGCTTCTACTGTGGAGGGGTCCGTCTTAGCGATGCTCACTCCTCCTAGGGTCAAACTGAAGGAAAGTAATGGGGTGCGAGACAGGGAAGGAAGAAAGGAAGGAAGGAAGAAAGAAAGAAAGAAAGAAAGAAAGAAAGAAAGAAAGAAAGAAAGAAAGAAGAAAGAAAGAAAGAAAGAAAGTCACTTTATGCTCTACTCTTGGTACTAGTGCTAGTGATGATCACCAAAGCAGGCATAAAGATCAGCCATAGTCTGGCTTTCAGTAGAGGGCTGAGAAAGAGA
>OOFJ01082981.1:0-13120 GCA_900323375.1 Benthosema glaciale
TGTGTGTGTGTGTGTGTGTGTGTGTGTGTGTGTGTGTGTGTGTGTGTGTGCGTGCGTGTGTGTGCATAGTGCATGGAGAGAGAGGTTAAGAAAATAGAGGCATAAATGGTTAATGTATCCTCTTACTTGGTGTATCTGGAGATAGGGTTTGTAGTTCAAATTAATATTGCTCATTGAAATACATCAATTGTTGCGAATTAGGACTTCCACGCAAATAAAAGATGACAATTTAGGCTATAAGAGCCACAGGCCAAAGTCTGTCTGACTGTTGACAGAGAAAGCACAGGTGATCATATTAAAAGGTAACACCACATGTAAAGAGATACATTTGTAACCAGAATACAAACATTTTTGTGTGTTCCTGGAATGGAGATCATTGATCACAGTGGTGAACGAGGAGAATCAAAATGATAAACCTTTTAACAACTCATGGCTTACAGTAGCAGACTCAGGACTTATATAGTTATTGCCGTTACATTACTGCCACTTAGTGGTCACTCTAAGTTTCCATATACTGCATGAGTTGTTGCTGGGATCTATGCATTACGACACACTAAAGGACTCCACACAGCTGCTTCCATTAATTTACTGTCATCAAGCTGGCTTGGAGCCAGGTGTGTGTAGCAGCCAGTGTTGTAACCCGATATTCTTATCTTATCTGTATTGCCTAATTTTATTGTAATTGTTTTGTGATTTATTTGATGCCTTGAAATGCATTCAGACTCTTCAGAGTCTGAACAGTGCTAGGGAAATGTGTAATTTTATAGTTAGTCCCACTCAGTTTGCTCGAAGTGCTGCTAGGAAACAATATTAACCTGATACATAATACTTCTTCTTTTCTTAGTTTAACAATTATGTTTTTTAAGTAGCCTACTATTATTTTTGGCTCAGACCTTGACTGTAACAATCCTGCATGGGCTGTTTATTGCGTGTTACATGCTTTATTGTTGTAGTTGTTACATGCTTTATTGTTGTAGTTGTTACATGCTTTATTGTGTAGTTGAATATTGAAATAAAGAATGGTTTACAACAAATTACATGAAAACAAGGCAGGCGACATAATTAAGTCAGAAGTGGTCTTCAGCATGATGGCCAGCAGGCTGTGACATGTCCAAGTTGCATACCAATATGGTGAGAATCAGTTGTAATCTATTTTTAAATTGCATAAGCATACAGAACTTTGTGATTGTTTTGATACAAGCATCCATGCATGCTCGTCATGAGGTTTTCTTTTTTCTTTTTAGGCAGTAGCCTACAGTAAGTGTAACAGACTCACTAACTGTTATTTTATTACTTACAAATGTCATTGAATCTTTTCTGCTTTGCATTCAGGCGGCAGCCTGCTATTTGACTATGTGATTGGCGAATGCTACTCTAAGCTGGCAGAAGATAAATCGGCTATAAGTGATCGGGCTTCAGTGAAGACAGCACACAAGCACTGTGCAGGTAAGGGTCGAGCCTGACTCCTGACACCAATATACCAATAATAAATTGATGACAATTAGTAGCCTATGTTTACTAGAACAAAAAGGCTCTGCAAGCAAGCTACTGTATACTGCATCATATTAACAGATATCGGTCAAGGACGTTTGTGCAGCAGGTGTCTTAACAGAGGTCCTCACTGGCTGGTGAGCCATTAGGCTACAACAGCAGTGGCAAACACATACAATTGAATGTGTAGGGCTCAGTATTGGCCACGGCGGGTCACACTCCCCCTCCTCGCTCTTTCCCGCCTCTGCAACACTGTATCCGGTTCCCGCTATAGGAAGCACGTGCACATACTTCTAGCCCTTCTAGCCTTTAGCTGGATTTGCATGCCTTGTTGGCATACAGTAATGACTTAATTGTGAGAAAGGGTTTTGGAAAATGGTCTACTAAAGAAAGACTGAGTTTTTTTCATTTGATAACTACCAAATGTTTTTTCTGAGCATGCATCTGGGAGCTACACACAGTAATGACATTCTGTCATGTCCGGCAATAATCTTTCTGTAGCTCTGCAACTGCTTTCTATCAAAACCACAAGATAGAGCCAGGCACACAAACGGCTTCTTTCTTCCACATGCAGATGCACTATATTATTTATTCATGTATTTGACAGGGACGGTGCACATTCATCAACACGTCATTTATCAAATCCATGTGAATGGGCCAGAGTTGACCAGAAGCTAATTTCCATCTGTGTATAGTCCCTGAGCAGGCTCTTAAAAGTGGTAATAAAACTATCCATACAAAAACATATATCATATCATACAATACAAAAGCAAGTAAATATGGTACAGGCGACAGAACATGAAATGTGAGAAGTGACACCAGTGACAAAAGCAGCTGATAATTACTCATGATTACAAATTTCGTTTGCTTTAAGCCACCTCTTAAGGTTAAATTTGAAAGTCAAATAGTTGGAGGTCTACTCAACATCTGAACTGGACCGTAAGATTGTCTACTGTAGCTATTTGTAGTAATAATATACAATTCCTTGCCCCCCCTGACTTATCACAACATACCACTCACACATAGTCTGAGAATTACGCGTATACTAATTATATTCCTATTTTTACTTGTTTATATATTATACTGTTTCAATGTATGAATGAATGGAGTGGACCATTGTAAAGCACTTGAGTGCTTAGAAAAGCACTATAGAAGAAATGCAAGCCATATGATACATAGTATGGTGTAGTATTATTTCCTGTAAATTTGTAAATTATTTCTTCCTTCTGAGAGAATTGCAACATGCATGCGGACATACTTGACCCTTTGGCCCAATTAACAGGTTCTAATTCTACTTAGGAACTCCACTGTGCAGCAGTTCTGTTTTAGAGTCAAGTGTGTCGGGTTTCCTTCACTGTTTAGCAGTGTGTGTCCCAGGGGAGAGCCATAATTATGTGTTGTTAACATACAGTAGCCCCTCCGTTGCGTGACCTCACCGTTCTCCGGGATCTGAAGACAGCGGGCTTTGCACTCTCTAATCTGCTGAGGAGCAGCAGTCTGTGAGCTTCCTTTGGTGTGGAACTGTAGGTGTTTACGCAAGCACACACACCAGTCAGTGTCGCCATGTCTGCTTATTAAAAGCAACCTTGTAAATATTGGTAGTTGGGGGGCTTGTTTCTAAAGTGTAGTTGCTTATTTGGGCCTTGCTTCTAAAGTGTATTGATTATTTGGGCTTGTTTCCTTATGTTTATACCAGTGATTCTCACACATTTTCATGTCAAAGGCCCCCACATTTTTGTATTTGTCCGAGGACCCTATATCTAAAATTCTTTGTGCCAGGACAGATACCAGTTTTGTGCTGTAAGAATGTTTCAAAGAAGATTCCACATTTGTCACTTTTTCCAAGATTTGTGGATGCGTTCAAATAGGCTAAGGCTAGTCACTTCTTTTTGGCTTGTTTTAATAGACCTGGTTGCTTATTTCTCCCACACAAACTGGCAACATTAGCACACAACAACACTTGCACGCACGCACGCACGGGCAATCAAAATTCACTAATGAGGATTAAAGTTGCCATAGCTGTGAGATGCTTGTCCTTCTCCCATGTCTCCGGCTTGACCTGCATTCCTCCGTATGTGCATCAGGAGAGGAAAGGCCAGGCGGTGCTATTGTTTTGGTCATCTGAGATCTTAAATGTAACACTGTATTAACAACCGAAGTGTGTCCTGTTGCAATCACATCATCTGCTCTTTTGGCTTTTTTTTTTTTCCATCAGCTTGCATGCCTTTGTGCATCGGTCCGTCGGTCTGGTGCGACTGTAGCCTCGGAAACCCAGGCGTTTTATTTCCCCAGAGGAAAGGAGGACTGTGGCTCAGGAGGTAGAGCAGGGCGTTGAAATGATCCGTGGGTCGGCAGTTCGAATCCTGGCTCCTCCCTGTCTGTCGAAGTGTCCTTGGGCAAGACACTGAACCCCAAATTGCTCCCGATGTGCTGGTTGTTCCTTGCATGGTTTCCGCCGCCATCAGTGTATGAATGTGTGTGTGAATGGGTGAATGTAAAGCGCCTTGGATAAAGTTGGACAAAAAATAATCAATTTCTAGCTGTTTTCTTTCAGTTGCCACAAAACCATAACAACTCACAAGAGCTGTCATTTAAAGGAGCATTCAGTGATTTGGACAACCAGCCGGTCCACCCCGGTAACAAGATATGCGCATGCACAGGCTCTACAGTGGGGTGACACACAATGGGCCAACAGCATATGCATCAAGGCCCTCCCCGCTCGATCCTTATTGGAGGAAGGTGTCCTCTATCCTGATTGGACGAAGGCTTTTGTCTCCCAAAGCCCAAACTGAAACTAGGGTTTTTTGACCCCTGCGGTTCACTGGGGACAGGGAGGAACTAATTATATGGCCAGCACACTCTATAGTAGGGAGGATTATCACAAACAAATAAAAAAATAAGTGATATTTGAATTAAGTGAAATCACTGAATGCTCCTTTAATGGTTCATGTAAAATGGGCCAACAGCTCATGGCACTAGGGCAGTGGTTCCCAAACCTTTTCATGTCAAGGACCACCAAATTGAAACTAATTAGCCTGTGTGTGGACCCCCCATTTGTAGATATGCCAGGGACGCCGATAAGTGATTTAAAGGATCCCCAGTTTGACACGGACCCCCATTTAATGACATTTCTCATGGGACCCCAATTTATATGGTACAATCAATGTTAATTTAACTCTGAGAGTGTACAAATGGAACAATTATTCTTTAGTTTCTTTAGCTACTGGGCTTCAGGCACTCTGCTATATGCACGCACGTGCGGACACTTAAGCCCTAACCACACCAAAGGGTCACCATGCAACTCCTTGGGTCCAAACAGTTCCAAGGAGTTAACGATAAAACCGTTTTGACCCTTTGGTGTGGTTTGGTCCATTGAATTCCATGAGTTGATTCACTAGGGACGATCGATGCACGTCAACCCCCGTGCAACAGGACATATCACACCGCAGGGACAACGCTAAAACCGTCTCGACCCTTTGGTGTGGTTAGGGCTTTAGTTTCTAACAAATATAACACAATAACACACTGAACACAATGTGATAGTGATATCAGAGTTAGTTACGCGATGCCACTTGCATATGTGATGAAAGAAGTGACTAATGGGTAATCTGAGAGGGTGAGCATGGCAGAGAAAGATTGTGTAAGGTTTAGATATAGTCAGAGCGTGTGTCTGCGTGCATGCGTGCGTGCGTGCGTGCGTGCGTGCGTGTGTGTGTGAAGGGAAGGGGTTATTCTTTTTTCACGTTCAGTTGGCAGAACTTTGTAATAAGATGAAATAACTTTCCGTTTCATCAATAGACATCATAGTCATTTTATAGTACCCTGAAAGAGGAGATCGGGCAGTATGTTTACACCTGTACAGTATGTTATATTACATAGTAGGCTATGTATCTAAGGTGCTCCCAATAATACTTCAGACTTATAAGGCATATTCATACTCCAGTTTTAGGTGATAAGGTGACCACCGAAACAGTGGTTAGTAAAGACAGAGAGAAGTGTTTGGGTGAGCGGTGAGTCGCTTACCACCACGGCGGGATCTTCATGTAATTTGCGGTTTTGTGGTCACTTTATCATCTAAAACTTATGTCAGTTTGACATATCAAGCTTAAGTATATTTTCTTATCCATTTAATAACCAGCATTTACTACATACCTATGGCTATTTTATCTTTCAAGCATATTCCATCCCCTTTTATTTCATCATTGTGCAAGTCACAGAAAAAAATACCAAATTGTTCACGCTTAAGGCTCATACAGACTCCAGTTTAGGTGATACAGTAGCTAATTCACAGCGGTGTAGTTTTTTATCACTTCACCCTGGCTCATACATACTCCAGGGTGATGTGATAAAAAAACTACACCGCAGAGAATTAGCTATCACCTAAACTGGAGTCTGTATGAGCCTTTAGACTGTTGTACTTTATCTAAACAACATCTACTGCAGTGTTCCAGTCTTGGCACTTTTTAGTTTTCTTTTTCTATTGTCGCTCCTCCGGACGGTCGATCTCTGACAAGGACACGTGTGCTGTGTTCACGGAAGAAGAAAAATAAAATCCATTTGGACCTTGCATTCCCGAGTTATTGCCATTTGAAAACAGCATGGCTTTCTGAAAAAACACTTCCCCCCCCACTTCCGGGGGACTGCAACTCTGGTGTTTTTACACAAACAAACTTTGGCAGAGAGCGCCATTGAAGTTGTCAAAAGTCGTCCTTGGCGTGGAGTCAAAGTTTACTTTGATTTATTTAGCCGTCTCTCTCTGCTATAGTGTATTTATATGGTCACTGAGATGAGTTTCACTGTTCCAGTATGAAGGGTGACTCACCTCAGCGTTCCTTCCCTTCTGGTCGTCTCAGAACAATGAAGCTACCTGGGCCGTGGCTCAGCGGTCCAGGCACCATGGCTGGTAGCCCAAGTCTGGCAGCGTGCCGCGGGTTCGACTCCCGATCCCGACGCCGCCCTTTACTGCATGTCACCCCCCATCTCTCTCCCCATTTCCTGTCAGCCTACTGTCTGTCCCTCTATAAAAAATATATAAAATAAAGGCGAAATCCAAAAAGAAAACACCGGAAAGTCGCCACTTCACTTGTCTTTCCGCGACGCCAACGCTTTAAACGCTCTGACGTCGTGAAAACCGAAACCCCCGCCTCCCTCACCTCCTGATGCGGCTCAGCTGCTCGCACATGATGGACAGGTACTGGGTCAGCTTGACCAGGGCGACGATGATGGTCCCGCAGATCAGGGTGCAGGTGGGCCAGAACAGGGAGTGGAAGACGGCCCCCTGGCCGTAGATCTGCGTCAGGATGGCGCTCTCCATGTGCTCCCGGGGGTCCACGAAGCACGGCACCGTCTGCTGGGCGGCGAGGCGCGCCGATATGTTCTGGACCATGGCGTGCGTGGCTACGTAGTCCTTGCGGCACTTTGGGATGAAGAAGCACTGCAGTGAGAGAGTGATAGGGAGGCAAGGAGTGCAGCGAATTTTGATCATTTTAGTTTTAGTCATAGTCTCTTTGAATAGCTTTCATTTAAGTTTTAGTCACCTGGAATGTTTTAGTCTAGTTAGTCTCGTTTTAGTCGTCTAAATGTCATAAGATTTTAGTCGACTAAAATGCATTTTGGTGGGCCTTGATGCCGTCGTATAATTTTATAAAAACGTTTTTACACTGTGACGTGTTGTGAGCTTGTAGATCGACTATTTTCAGCACGCAAACCAAGTGTAAAATGACTTATACTGGACCTCTTGTCCTCTACTCCCATCCTTACATTTTAGTCTAGTTTTTATTTGTTGATTAAATTGTCAATATATTTGTGTATACAGTTGTGTATACTGTACAGCAGTGGTTCTTTGAACAGGATTCATAAATGGTACAGTATATGGTGTAACGTCCCCATCTGAGTCATCATCTATATGGTGGAGAGTGATCCGAAGCCATTAGTAGGTAAATGATGTGTAAATTAACAATTAAAATCAAATAAAACAGGCATTAACATTAAACAAAAATAACCTATCATTAGTCTCATCTACCCATTCATTTGGAGTGTTTAAAAATAAAAGAACACCCGCATTATGAGCTTGTAGATCTGCTAATTGTCAAGAGATGTTTATACATTCTTTTACTTTTAGTACTTTAAGTACATTTTGATACTGTTGTACTTACTCAAGTACATTTTCAATTCCGGACTTTTACTTGTAACGGAGTGCTTCTGCACTGCAGTGTTGATACTTTTGCCTAGTATTGATACTGATACTTTTCCCATCGCTGCCTATAAATATGCTGAGGTGCTGCTTTTGTTTAGTCTGTGCAGACCCCTAATAATACGCTGTGTGAATTTTGTGGACCTTGCATGGCTTTCTGGACCATAACATTGTAACGTCATCATGTCCTATATTGATGACAACATGCCACGCTGCTTTTAGATGCGTCCGTTCACTGTCCAAATGCTTTGTCTACATTTATATAGCCAGCCTACTCTGGTTGCACTGTAATCATGTTATGATAATAATGCTTAATATATACTGTATCCCTTCCCCCCATATAACACATGCACTTTCATATTTGTGTACTACAGTACACGCACACAACCACAAACCATCACATGATGCCCTTAGACTGACAGATCGAGGGACGAACAGTAGTCTACGGCAGTGCTTTCTAACCCTTTTCAAACCAAGGCCCATTACTTATTGGGCATTTGAGCCATGGACCACCATTTGATGACATTTAGCCTCTCAGAGCCAAAACTTTGGATATCAACTGGTCGTTAAGATTTTGTCCACAATCCCGTGCTGTATTGATTTGGTATCATAGGAGAGATGACACCAACAGGCAAACATTGATCAAAATAACAATTCTTCTACATTCTCTAATTGTGTAGAGACGATCTGATGCAGATGTTTAACAATAATTTAACACTTGAGAGCGTAAAATAAAACTTGTAAGCCTGTTTGGTTTCAATTTATGCTCTCAAGAGTTAAAGATCTACAATGGTCCATTTGGTTACCAACTCTCCATCATTTACCTGGGGACCACCTGGAACCCCCTCAAGAACCACTGGTTGAAGACCACTGGTATTCTACAGCACCGTTTCCCAAATAGTGGGTCGGGAACCATTTGTGGGTCATCATGGACCAATATTTATGGGTCACGACTCGATTTTACATTTAAATATATATTTCAAATGTTTTTATTTTGTTCTTATTATTATTTTAAAAAGCATGCCTCCGGGCAGAGATAATTATGCACTCAGAAGAACCATTATCCTTTACTGCCCTCCTATGTACGTGCAAGGATACAATCTGAAAAAAATACCATACTCTTTCATTACACATTCTAAATCAGTTTGGAATCCATACTGTATAATAATACAGTATACCTCCATGCTGCTGTCCTGCGTCTCCTCGTTGTGCGACAGACGGACCACCTTGCCCGAGGAGTTGAGGCTGACGTACACCTGAAGACACGGGTAGCGCGAGCTCTTCCAGCACTCGGCGCCGCAGCTGTACGAGCAGTTCACGTCCCACACGATGGTGGAGTTCAGGACTGTGCAGCTGGTCTCCTCTGTCCACACACTGCACGCACAGAGAGAGAAGATTGCATGCTGCTTATACCAGTGGTTCTCAAACCTTTTCATGTCCAGGACCCCCAAATTGACACTCATTATAGCCCACAGACCCCCCTCCCATTCGAAAATATATGCCAAGGAGCCCCAGAAGAGAAGATTCGTACAGCGGCTCCTAGCACTGATTCTCAACGATTTTAATTTCAAGGACACTCCCTGAGTTACATACAGACCCATAAGTATCCATTTGGTTCATAGTTATAATTTACCTGGGGACCCCCTGTAACTCTCTCAAGGTCCCCTATAGGGTCCCCGGACCCCACTTTAGGAACCGCTGGCTTACACTGCATGTTTTGCTCGGTGGTGTACCATATAATGTACCGTTCTCCATACTATACAGTATATGTCAGTGCCATTATGATTGTGCCCAAATAAGTAATATAATAATAAGGGTGAGGGGTTATGGGAGGGGTCAGGGGAGGGGATGATGTCACTACATCACTGTTTCTTTTTCAAAGGGAAGACATCATTGCACATAACAACCACACCAAGGGGTCTAATGAAGTGCCGTCGCCTCATAAACACATGAAAACTGTAAGAAATACAACAATCACTCACGGCACTCCATCTTTAAGGATAGCGTGGGCTCATACCTGTCAGAGTATGAGCGCAGGATGGTGATGCCCAGAACAAAGTACATCATGACGGAGATGAGCACCATGCTGAGGCCTAGTAGTATGGCTCTGTCCTCTCCAGCCCTCAGAGCGGTCACTGTCTTTCTCTTGTCCAGTACCTCGTACTCACGAATCTTCTGGTAGATGGACCTGGGAGAGAGAGTGTAGCACATTGTACCACAGACACGACAGACTGTCGTAACAATACTGCAATAATGTAGAACTCCTCTTAGTAGAGGACCTGGCTATGTTGATTTTACAATTTGCAGATTGGTTTTGGGGTGAAATCAACCCTCAACGCCTTCTTACAGATATAGCCCGGGTTTTCTTTCTAATAAAATGGACAAATCAACAGGAGGTTAACATCTTTATGAAAAACAAAAGCTGCATGAGTTATGGTGATGCTCTATAGTGTCTGAATCAACTTTGTTTGTGTTTGTTTACGTACTAAAAGAGTGACTTTGAGAGACGTTTTAGTGTACAATGTAAGTCAATGAGGAGCATATTTTGAACTAATAATTTCTAATCACTGGAACATTTCTTTTTAATTTCTGGTCCACATTTGGAATTACATCACGGCAAGGTAACTGCACAAAAAAACCTCAAAAAAAGTGGTCTTGGTTGCTAATCAGCCATCAGGTGTTGCCAGTGGCAGACGGCAGAGGCACAGTTTTCCACTGTGTTCAGGAGGGCTGGTCGCCTGTGTTTGTTACTGTTTCTTTTGTATTTATTTCATCCGTATGTTGTATAGGAAAATGACTGCGGAGAATAAAGCAAGTTAAACTTAATGGACATGTTTGGGAGACACACATAAAAACCTCCACCTGGCCGTCGGCAACCAGTAGGGCCATTAGTATAGGACTTTTAGGCACTACAGGGTTCAAAGTTGAAGTAAAAGTATCGTAAATTGGAAATACCTCCACATGGTACCTATTTGTATATAACATACTGTACCATTTGTCAAGGTCAAGGGCCAACACTGTAATCAATACAGCATCAAGCCAGTGTCTTGAGATAACAAAAAATAGAAAGACACATACGTATGTGATGAAAGAGATGACTAATGAGTAATCTGAGAGGGCGGGTATGGCATTTTTTTGTGTTTACACATCACCCTTAAAGAGGATATGTTCTTCAAAGAACACATTCACTCGAGGCAATATTGAGTGTAGGTCAGGGTACGTTCATAAATTGACACTCCAGGTGACAGCTGAGTGCACTCTGTCACCAAAATACCCTGCTCCTAAATTCAGATCACGATCAGAATTCCTAAATGGTTTATTCAGAGCATCAGAGTGCACTCATGGACAAGACATTCTGATTAAGAGTAGGTGCAAAAGACCATGCTTCATGTTGATATGATTATTACTAGCTTAGCTACAACTTGAACTGGCAAATCCCTTGATCCGTGCAGCGGACATCCCCAACCCTGCATCAGTCCGCATTGTTTAATTGAATATTATGAACTGCTCTTGACTGAATTGGGCTTTGCTTCACACATTGACGATTCCGAATGCTTCTCATAAATAGGGTGACCAGATGTCCCTCTTTGTGTGGGTTTAGTCCCTCATTTCAAATACTTTTCAAGTGTCCCACAAATTGAGACCCTGTCCCACAGACGTATTGACTGCATTTGTTATTTCCTCCCAAGATACATTTAATATTTTCTTTCTCCGCAAGATAATTTTACTCATGGGTCTGCCTGTTTGTGTTACTATAGATTTTACAATTTGAACCATCCCTCAGAAGGGCATCGGTTCTTTACTCTTGGGAGAAATTACGTTCCTAATTAAGGCTTTCCTTCCATGACACTATAAAAAGTACCAGTACAAAGCCCTTGGACTGTACAGAGAGAACTGTTGTTTGGCAATGGAAACTGATCATTTGACTGCTACTGTACCTCAACCAGACTGAAGTGGTCTGAGTCAACTGACATTGCCATCCTGTCTCCTGTTCTGATGGGGGCCAATTTTATTAGGTATATTGTCTCCAAGTGAAAATTGTGGCCTAATAGGGTCAGCAAAGTCAGGAAATCTGGCCTAGGAGTGGGAGTGAACCTTGTATTTTGCTAAACCAATAAGTGCAGAGAGTGTTCTCCGCTGTGTTCTCTGGGAAGCGGCAGGCAAACGGATTGGTGAGCCAATCCGCATCCATCGGCTGTTTTTGCCGGCACATTCGAATCTGCCTCTCTAGACCAGGAATCACACTGGCTGGGGGAAGGCTAATATAATGCTGCCTAAATTATTTGTCTGATCTATTCTCAACTGCACTGTTCTTGCCCTGTCAGCTTTAAGCGTGCGAGTAATGTGTACAACGGGAGGATTTGGAAACATGGATTTGAAACGCAGTCATGTTTGTCAATCAATTCCTATTGTATAATATATATGAAAGGTTAAGTTGATAAGACTGTATACCTCCGGTCACCACCTCCTCCTCCCTGCGTTGCCTTGCCTCCTGACCATAGAAACATCCTCTCAGAGGATTGTTGTGGGGATTGTAGTCCACTGCTGCTGCCAGAATACGTGCTCACACTGGGCTGATATCGTAGTCCTCCGCTGCTGCTGCCAGAGGGGGTCACACTGCTGCTGGGCTGAGGGAACCACCTGCCAAGAACATACACACTTTATTATTTTTTAAGATTCGTTTTTTGGGGCTTTTCTGCCTTTATTGATAGATACAAGTGAAGAGAGACAGGAAAGAGGGAGAGAGAGAAAAGGAGAGACATGCAGCAAAGGTCGTCATGAACGGGACTCGAACACGCGACACGCTGTCAGGCCAAAGCGCATATGTGGCATGCGCCTGGACCACTAGGCCAGCGGGCGCCCCCATACACACTTTATAAGTGTTCATAGTAGTTGTAGACCTTTAAAGATCCCAGGGAAATTCATGATCGACAGAGGCAGCACAGCACTGTACTGGAACAGAAGATAACGGTATAGATAGAGGAATGATATCACTACATGACGCAGTCGTATTGTATCAGCTTGCCACATGTTTTTTGTAGATCTGATCAAACTAATGGCCTGACACTTATATTATATGAGTATAATCGGACAGTTAGCCTAGTACCTACTGTATTAACTCACTGACTGGCAGCCCTCCCCCGCCCCATGCTGCTGCTGGCATAGTGATACTGGACATAAATAATTGTTCCATGTGACAGAGGGGTGGGTCTGATGATAGTATATCCTCCAAATGATGAACTCTGTACTCTATAACTATTGACACTGATATTAATAAGACACCCCTGTGATCCTGGGCTCTACACACCCTCTGCCAACCTGGGGGGGCAGCGGACTGGCCTCATGCTTCCTTCTGTGCATGAGGAGTCCAATCTGCTTCTTTTCCCCTGACAGGGGGGACTTTCCCCGGCCGGACGTAGCGTGTGGAAGGAACAC
>OOFJ01082989.1:3568-16498 GCA_900323375.1 Benthosema glaciale
AGAATATGGAGATAAGAGGTTTCTGCCCGACATCCACCATATCTATTTTAATGCATGTCCACAATACAGGTGTGCACGTTTTTTGTGACAATGGATCAGTCTGTCGTGTGTGTGTGTGTGTGTGTGTGTCTGTGCGTGCGTGCGTATGTGCGTGCGTATGTGCGTGTTGCGCATATGTGTAGGCACGTGTCATGGCCACAATTGGTGTAACACGTGGGCTGGGCGATCATGAACTCAAGGTGTACAATTCCAACATCTACATCAAGCCCTTCCTCTCCTGTTGCCCTGAGGTGAGCAAGAGGCCAGCTCATTAAACCACCATTTACACACATTCAGTGCAGCTGTGATGGAGCATACGTGCCCATTGACCAATGACCAAGCACCTACACGTAAGCAATTCTCTATGTTCGAAGAGGCAGGCCGGGCAGGGAGGGTGTCTTTGTGACTGCCTGTACTCAACCCCATCTCACAGAAATACGCGAAATTGCGATTCCATACATACCGTACATATTACACAACTACTGTCTGTTTTGACCACAATGGAGGAGTGCATGTCTTTCACTAGTAACGGAAGTGCTACAGTATTTCACCGTGGCCGGGTGTGTTTGGGTTTGACATTATTTATTATTCTGTCCGTATCGGATTACAACTCGGAAGGGGCAGAGTCGGCTCTACCGAACTTCGCAAGGCTCGACACGGCAACTCGCTGCCCTTTAGGGCTGCTCTGTGGTGTCTCCCCTGGCTCAAGTTCGGTAGAGACGGCGCCCCTCCGTCATTGTCTATGGGAAGAAGGATTTCAGTGTCATATGTACGGATTTTGGGGTTTTCCCTCTAGACGTGTTATGTAGGGAATTACAATTCCATGCTATTTCAGGTATTTGGGTGAGACCGGGTAGCTGTACTCCTAGTCTCCTACATGCTGTTGGGGTGCCTGTCAGCGGGGGTTGAACAGGAGGAGTAGGGCTTAAGTGCTGGGGACGATTGACGATATTCAGACCCTAAGTATTGGAGTTTGGAAGCACTTGTTTCGTTTTTCGTAAAGCAACCTCCTGCTGACTCCTGCATTATGTGCAAATTCAAAACAGGTGGTACGCAGGACTGTTGAGTGATATCCAACGAACACTCCCAAACACTGACACGTAGGAAAAAAACCTGTGTGAATTGAGTGGTGCAAATGTACCATGTGTGCATTGTGGGGGTCCCCAGCGTGTCCCCGCAACATCCAGCACCCCAGGAACACATCCAGGGGAGCAGCCCAGTTCCATCACACACACATTGCTACTTAATACAATTAGTGCCTTGATTTGATTAGAAAATGGAAGAAGCTTGTGCCTAATCAGCTACGGTGCTTACTCTGAATGCACCCCCATCCGAACGGAGGTGATGTTGTGCGCGCAACATCACAGAGGCTACGGCCAAAAAAAGCAAAATATAGTCCGGATTTTACTCAATCGTTTGATATCAATGGAATTACGTTGAGACGTTCACAGACGTTTTCTGAATCGGTCGGTTGTATTTCTTAAGAAGTTTACAGATGTTTCGGAGAATTAAAGTGTTCATGGATCGGTTAGGCACCGCTCAAAAATAACCTAGCTCTTATCATGTCTATGGTGGATTTTCCCTGGTTAGACGTAGCGCGTGGAATTAGGACCAGTTCCTTTCCCCTCCATCAGGCGCCCCGGCTGGCCAGGGGGAGGCAGTTTAGATTTTTAAATTATTATTATTATTAACTTTTCAACTGCATTTGAAGAAGGTGCGGTCTTGATTTTGAATGACACAATTGAAATAGAATCGGGGGTATTCTAATTGGCTACTGTAATGACTGGACTGGAATCTTGTGGCACGTGAATTTTAAATATAGATTTTTTTTAACTGCACAAATCAATGTTTTTGAATTGCATCGTTGTGCCCAACCACTGTTTTACTGATTTGGTTCTGTGTGCAATAACACAACATGCCTCCCATTACAGGTAATCGTTTATGACTTTGCCGAACACAAACATGGCCCTGATGACGTCCTGATCATGGGCACAGATGGACTGTGGGATGTGACGACAGACAGGGACGCAGCCAACGCCGTGTCCAACTTCCTGTCCTGTTGTGACCCATCTGATCCCATGAGGTATAGAGTTATGGCGATTTATTTCCTTCTTTCACTGCAAAACAAGCCATCAAACTAATGATACAATATCCGGAATGGATTGTAAAATTGCATCCTACAGTGAACTGTACACAATATATCCACTAGGTGGCAACCTTTACAACCCATTAAGCCATATGTAGAGTTCTGCAACCAGTAGACAAAAGCTTTGTAATCAATCAATTCATGGTCCATGTTCCATGTTCAAGAGAGTAATATGTTACTTATTACATTATACTCCTAATAAGTAATAACTTAATAATAATAAGTAATAATATTATATTACTTTTACTTGGAATCAATAAGAAGAAAAAGAGTCACGAATCAGCCAAAGTATAATCAAAGTAATATGTAATATGTGCTATTTTTTAATACCTTACTTTACTTGTTACTGGGTAAAGTAATACTGTTGCAGTAATATATTACTACCGGTAGTAACTTGTTACTGCCCAACACTGATGCTGAGTAATAATATGAATAGCCTATTTGTGATTTGAGCCATGTATATGAAGATGTGCTTCTAGTTATGTCCACACAACAATACATTATGTGTACAATACCTGATTGACATAATATTACAATGACTGTGTGTGTGTGTGTGTGCGTGCGTGCGTGCGTGCGTGCGTGCGTGCGCTTTCCGCGCATGTGTTCGATACAAAGATACACACTGGCAGCCCAAGATCTACTGATGAGGTCACGGGGAGTGCTGAAAGAGCGAGGCTGGCGATTACCCAACGACAGACTGGGCTCTGGTGACGACATCACCGTGTTTGTGATCCCACTGGCAGAGCACGACCAAGAGACATGACAAGTTGTTTTATCCAACGTCAAATAAAAGACTGGATATTTACCCCCGACCCCGACTACCACCACCACCACCATTCAAGCTCCCTTCAAGCTCTCTCTTTCCACAGGACCATAGCGGCAGAAGGGGGAGGGAAAAAACAAACATTCTCAATGCACGGGGAGACTCTGGTTTGAGTTACAGCAACATCAACCACTTGACCATCCTAGACCACTACTAGACCCCATCCTGGCCCCATACTTAAGTTCAGCCTGACCCCAGCTAGATCCTCCCTATCTATGGCTGCATTTTGATCGAAGAAAAGATGTTTATTGACAATGATATGATAATTTTCCCTTTACGTGATCCAAAATCTACTTCCCACGACTGTTGCCAATGAGAATTAAGTCCTTGTAGATGTTTTTTGTAATTATCATTTTAAACCTTCAAAACTGACTAGCTTGTCTCAGTGTTGAGTGGACTGAAAATGATTTTCCATTCCCAGAAGAAAAGAAATGGGCCTGCCCCATTATGTTGTCACTGAATTGGAAATAGCGAAGAATGCAAGGGTTTGTAATGCCACAGTGGCACTGGAATGTTGACTATACGGACAACTGAACTCTGGAAAGAATGGGCCGCGAGACCCACGTTTGTACATATTAAGATTGAGTCCTTTTCAAATTGTGGAGCCTGGAGGTACATTGAAGTGACACATGAACCTAGTCGACTTCTGGTCCAAATAGAATGGGAATGAGTCGGCAGTATATCTGTACCTCCAAAGTTAAAGATGCAGCGAATGATGACAGGTGTGTGACTGACACCTGAGGCACTTTAAGACTGTCATACATGCTCTTCGGTATCCTTTTGTTTGGTAACTGAGATTCATATTGTTATTTTCTATTGAACGCTCTCATACGAAAAGATTCCAGTAGGGTGAAATTAAACTAGTCTCATGCTTTCTTTCCACAGTGACTGTAGAATGTGAATGTGATTTTTGGTTTAATTTATGACAGAAGGTTTAGTCCATATTTTTATATTATTTAGCCCTCTGCGGTAGAAGTGATTTGTAAACAGTAAATGTCTCGGTTTTGGTAGAATGTGATGAAGTTCACAAATATGCCTTATTTTTCTCGAGATGAGAAATGAGGGGGGCCTGTTATTTTGTTTTGTTTTCTTTCTTGAAGATTCACTAAACTAATTCTTGCAAAAGTAACAAAGAAATGCCAATGGTAATAGTGTATACCTCATTTCCTTACACTCTTGTAAGAAATTGGTTATAAACGGAAAGGTAAACATTTTATGTTTCCGTCCATAACTATTTATTTAAAGTGAGACAATGTCTTAGAGTATGTGAGCAACCAAAATCTGAAGTAGAGAGAAATGTGTATCAAATGATAAATAAATCTGACTTTTTTCCCATATTATTTAGGCTAGCCAAGCACCCAGTAATTATGTCTGTGATTAAGTGTTCTTTTGAAGATTGTCATTTGTTATTATGATATCTGACAACTTATAATCAAGTACATGTTTTGTCCTGTGGGGAGAGAAATTACATTAACTACCTCAGATCTAAAATGAATGCTTTCAGCATTCAAAAGGTGCAGTACAATTTGTGTTTGACATTGCTATAGGAACATATGCCTACTGATAAACATAGAAATCCTTTCTTTCATAAGAAAGGTTCACTGTTGTATAGGCTTAAACATTGAGCAATAGAATACATATACAGTTTGAACCTGGTTTCAAGGGTTTATGGAAATCCTTCCTTTAGGATATTTTGTCATGAATTGAAATAGCCATTGCTGTGAACAAAGCTAAACAACAGTAATAGGAAAAAGAAAAAAAGGATGGTGTAGGAATGCTGATGCTTAATTGGATCAGAAATCTGGACTGGCCAGTCACTGAATAGGCCAATATTCAAATTTGAATATTAATTTCCAAATCAATGAATCAGGCCATGATAATCAGTGTTTGTTATTGATTGTTTAGCATATGTACACATGCAAAGCAAACAGTTTTGGCAACAGAGTTGCCACACCGAAACCTACAGGAGACACTGGCCAATAGTTAGGATTGTTTCCCAATGTCGTGCCCTTGACCAAGTTCTCAATGTGGGGTCCGTCTAGCCTGGCTAATAAGCCAGACTCAATAAGACAGACACTTATTGGCAAAGGCAGAATCGGTCTGGCTTATTAGCATTAGCCAGGCTAGGGTCCGTCCAACTCCAAGGACCCCCAGGTGTCCTTGGATGAGTGAATACAGCATCAAAATCAATTTAACTCATTTAACCCTATTTTGTAGTTCGGATATTAAAAAATTGCTGATCTACAAGCTCTTTTAGTATGGGGTTTGCAACTTCGCAGCCATACATTTCAGTTTTGTGAAAAGGTTTGAGAACCACTATCTTAAGAAAACCACTACCTCAAATGCAGAGGACAAATTCCCTGAAGAGGACAGTAAAGTAGGCCAGAGGTTCCCAAAGTGGGGTCAGAGGACCCCTAGGGGTCCTTGAGAGCTGTTCCAGAGGGTCCCCACTCCCCAGCAAAATGATAGTTAGGAAGCATACTATTAAGTTGTGCTTGAAATGTACTGTAATTCTCCAATCAATCAATCAATCAATCAATCAACAGGACAGAAGAAGTGATCCCTTCTTCTGTCCTGTTGATTGATTGAGGGGACTCAGGGAGGGTACACGATCGAGTGTGCCGGTCCCATTGGCTGGTTTATTGACCCGGTGGTCTCCGGGCTATGGGATGCAGTTTCTCTTGATGAGGCCAGCAGTAGCACGCTCTGCAGTCGACCAGGGAAGGCGTGTGTGTCGCAACTGCGAGGGAAACAAACAACAAGTGGTCAATAAAAAGAAATATAACATCAACTCTGCTGGCTGACAAAAGGTAAATTACAAAATATTCATTATCCAAGTAGCCTATAGGCTATTCTGTACGCAGTAGTTGTGGTGAATGTCAGTTTCTAAATGTCTGTGGACGCTGGTTTTTAAAGTTGAACCTTTTACCTTTTCTTGGCTGCAGTGTTCAACAGTGTTGCTTAGCCCCTTTCGGAACTATGAGGTTTTATTATTTTTACATTTGGACTTTCTCTATCATAGAGAAAGTCCAAATGTAAAAATAATAAAACCTCATAGTCCAAATGTAAAAATAATAAAACCTCATAGTTCCGAAAGGGGCTAAGTGTTAGTCTAGTTACCATGGTTCTTTTCTATATAATGTGTCTATTATCGACAGACTATTGTTGTCTATAGTTGTTAAATTGAAGATTAATAAGATAAGACTGACTGGGGTAGTACAATCTTCAATCTGCGACCCACTTTCTTCCTATCGAGTACGTTAGCAGATACACGGATCAGATAGTATGACAGATAGGTGAATGAAATAATAATAATACTAATAATAATAATAATAATAGTAATAATAGTAATTGCAGGAAATGGATGTTCAGCCATAAGGTATATGCATAATATGCCTACATTTCGTATGATATATATGGTCATTATTCTGATGAGACTTCAGTTTTATTAGGGCTATTTCTGAGATGGTTCAAGACAAGTAGCTCTGCAGGAGGCAGGAGCAGTGCTTTACAATCTGAGAACCCATCGGCAAATAAAGGAGAAATAGACAGAAGCCAGAACCCGGCATTAAAATGACTTAACTTATTGCACTGCACTTGAACAAAGGAATACAATGCGAAAACTGTTTGTTTGGTCATCGTATCCTAATTATCGATAGTCAGAAATGTCTTGTGTGAAACTATCCAAAATATTGAACTGAACAATCCAGTTAGTTCCTTGCCAAATTGATGTTGAGGCAAGGCTAGTGTTGGAGGCATTCTTAGTATCATATATACCTTTTGTGTTATGTCTCAGTATGGTGATGATTTTAGAGTTAGACAACCTGACTCTCAACTGCCTGCTCTCTACTACTCTACAGCTATGGATTCAGCCACTTTTTGAACTTTGGTCCATTTCTCAGATTGGCACAAAGAGGTGAAATAAATTCCAGTGTGCCTGTGCCTTTAGCTCCCGCAATCTAATGCTTTGTTCAATTCCATTTATTTTTTACTGGTAGATGACCAGGGGCGTGAGAAACAAAAAGCAGAGGGAAAAAGTGGGGAGGTTGGTCTAAAAATCCCAAATTCCAGAGAGACGCCCTGGAAAATCACAGTCATGACTCATGAGTGAAATATTGTCATAGTTTTTAAAGAATGTTAGTTGTGTCTTGTATTATATCATCCATCTCATTTCTTTGAATGAATTTGTGACAAAACTGGGACAAAAACAACGCAGCCTTGTTTTTAGAACTTTGTTTCAATTCAGACAGTTCGTAAACACCCCAAACCCAGGAAATAATCTGGCGGTTGTCATCGGCTGACCCGCGCAAAGCATAAAAGGAAAGAAAACAAGAAGTGCATCACTACTGGGCAGTCTGGGAAAGCAAAACAATAGTTGGAATTTTCCCATAATATTTTCCCCCCAATTTGCAAGGACAAAATATGCCAGCCTCTTCTCCTCTTTAGAGATGTTTGTCTTTGAACGTGTGCTTACAATCTTCAATTGTGCTCCGCAACTGCTTTGTTTAGTCTGCGTACTGTAGATGTGAAGATGTGAAGCTCTACCCCCCTTTAGGCCAGGGTCACTCTGCTCTCTGCAATAAGTCTGTTCACTCAGCTTGTTGCATAACTCTGGCTTGCCCCTTAAGACCCACAAGGTAGAGGGAAAGAATGGGACCGGGGGTGGGGGGTGTTTCACAAATACAAGATAGGATGTGGTGGTGTTTTGTTTTGTTATTGTTTCCCTATGTATTTTAATGGCCATTCCCACCACTCGTGTAATGTTTCTGGGTACCAAACACGTTACAGAGGGCCACGGTTCTCTTCTGTGTCTGAATGCAATTCTCTTACATCAGTGGTTTGTCAACCCATTCCATATCAAGTTCCATTATTTATTGGGTATTTGAGCCACGGACCACCATTTGATGACATTTAGCCTCTCAGACCCAAAACTTGTTGTCGTTTAAGATTTTGTCCACAAGCTGTAATGATGTTGGTACCATTGGGAGAGATAACCGGATTCAGGCTAAGAATTGCCTATATTACCGCATATAGGCAATTGTCGCAAAATGCAAATAATGGCCAATATATCTGCCCGACCGATATATCGGATTGGCCTATAGTGTAGGCTGGCTGACACTGTGCACATCCACATTGTCAATAGTCTGGCTATACATATATCCATTTATTAACAAAATATATATTTTCATTACTTGTGATAGATTGCACATTATACCTATACTCCTATATTATATTTATATTCATTAGATTTGTCATTACCCAGGGCCTGAATGGAAATAAATATCAAATATATAAAAATATTTGTTTGCAAGCTTTCGGTCTATACTGACCTTCTTCCGGTAACTTCCGGTGTGTGGAATTCCTACCTTCTCATCTGAATGGAAACAAGACCGCAAGTTCCTTTCTTTTGTGCTATTCTTTGTAGTGTTCTTGAACCGTATCTTGAATATTTTGAATAACTTTAATAAAACCTGACTTAGCTGCGTGCCATGTGCATGTTGCGCACCGAAATAGCAGATCAACATTGTGTGCAGCGTGCACATGCATGGATGTGTGTGTACAGTACATACATGCGTGTGTGTGTATGTGCAATTGTGCATGTGGCCTTTGGCAGCCCTCTTCGTCTTTACCCGGGCACCGCAGAGGCCTGTTCAAACAGAACGGCAGCCAAAAGTACCTCCCAGGCTCCACTGGACAGGAAGTGGGTTGTTTTGTTTCACAGGATGAGCCTCTCTGGGGCCAGCTAGGGCAGTTTGCTTCTGTCTTCCGCTTGTTCAGCTTTAGAGTCGCCGTCTCCCTTTACACTTTTTACACTTTTGCCGTCTCTGGACAGCACACCTACACCTACAGTAGTGTAATGTTTTGTTGTTGTACACATTCCACATACTTTTTCTTCTCATACGTTTATTTGTGCATTAGCTGTTTTGACAATAAATGTCAGCAAAGTCTTGGCTTTTGTCCTAGCGCAGAGTGGATCACACTTCTCTGAAATTATTTCTTGATTGCCAAGACGTTCAAAATGTCTGCAGAAAAAGACCCTAACATTTTACACGATGAGTCTGTACAGTTAAAGTTCCCAAACCTTTCAGGGCGAGATCCAAAATAGAGATATCGAGATCTACAAGCTCACATTCATGTGGGCTTGTAGATTGGCTATTTTCACTACTTCTTCAGCGTTTGTTTTGTAATTAATGGAAATTCTTAAATTTCAATTTTATTTATTCAAGGAATGATTTAGACAAATAATTTAATTTGGTATTAATTCATGAAAACCAACTAAGGGATTCATAACATTTTGTCTGCAACCCACAAACGGGTCCTGAGTCCTGGTTTGGGAAACTACCTACTAAGGAAGGTGTATCTGAAATCGGACCAATCTATCTCTAGGTTTTGATTGATTTAATTCTTTATTGGCAGAAATGTAATCACTACAGGGTACATTCAGTCATCAATGAAATCAGTACAGGGTATACAGTCAAACACACAACCAGTGGGATCACCGAAAAACGTCCTTGCCTTGTTTCCATTCAGGTCCTTGGGTATTCAGTTCATAACAATAGTTCAAATAATCATGAAAAGGTAAAAATAACAAAGGTTCCCACCGTTCAACACAATGCAAAGCATCTGTTTCACTCACTTCCAGCTGGTATTCAATTCAAGCCAATGTTTCAGAGTTGTTATTTGCATATCCTTCTGAAGTGGAGTGGCCTAGCTGCAGAATGATGTGAAAGTCAGGCCAGCAGCACAGAGAAGATGAATTTGCTCCGATAAGCGGGTGCTCCAGTGAAGGGTATTGCTGTCAAGGGCTGTCTGCTACAAAGTGGATGAGGTGGGGAGCCAAATTACACCATGCACAGCAGCTGCTCCTACGAAACCAGCTCTCTCAGAAACCTACCTCATCCATCAGTTCGCAGCGCTGTATACTTTGTCTTACAGCTGTGTCGCTTACCGCAAAAATATGGCAGAGGACATTTCACATACGTTTTTATATATGACCTTGAGTGATTTCATTCATGATTTCGAATTTAGATGTTAGTCATTGATTATTATCGCTGAGACCATTTTGTGTGTACTGTAAATTTAGTATTTTAGATTACATCTCTCACATATGCACGCACGCACGCACGCATGCCCATAGTACACAGCCAGGATTATCTGGATTGTCATGTAGGCATTTTCACTTTTATCTGATCATCTTTATTGATAACCTAAATGTTTCAACATTTCCTTCCTTCCTGCCTTCCTTCCAGTTAAATTAAATTAATCAGTATAGAAATGAGGCCACTTGAGAGAGCAGCAGAGCACATACATTATGGAGAGCGGAACACTGTTTGTTTTGCTTTAGGAAAGAGTTTCCAACAACCAACAGCTGTTCCAATTTCCTGGACACCTTTCCATGCGCTGCAAGAGTTTGAAACAAATAGGCCAGAGTTGGATATGGCTTTATGTTTCTGGCTTTTACTCTCCATAAAGCATAAAGTCTAGAGCTTGTCTCTCTCTATATCATTCCTTGTGGTCTATTGAAAAGAAGAAATCATATGCATAAAATTATTTGCGAAGTTGTGCGCTGATTGTTTTCCGTCTGCATTAATCTGTTAATCCCCTGACCCTGCAAATGTAAGTCAAAGGTTCAACGATACGCTAAAAGTTCCCCTTCTCTGTTTCTCCGCAGAGATGGCAGCCATTCGGAAGAAGCTGGTGATCGTTGGGGATGGAGCATGTGGGAAAACCTGTCTTCTCATCGTTTTCAGTAAAGACCAGTTCCCAGAGGTCTATGTGCCTACCGTGTTTGAGAACTACATTGCTGATATCGAGGTTGACGGAAAACAGGTTTGTGCTGGAGAAGACATAATTTCAACTACAAATTCTTTGTCAGGCATGCGCAAATATGGAGTCTATGCAGATGTCAGAAGTCAGGACTAGGGATGCACCGATATGGAAATTCTTGGCCGATGCCGATGTTTAAAATATCAATTTAACCGATATCTGATACCGATATATGTTTATTTCGTTTTTGTTGTTTTTATTTCCCCCTTTTGTGCCAGGGAAACAAATACATCTCAAGACAGGGAATAAATGTTCAGAATTTACAGCTTGGTATGCTGCAGATAACCAACAACCAATGCAAAATGTATGTTTATCAACAACAGATAAACATCGGCTACTGACATTGCTTAATGTCAGTTTTATTTGCCGATACCGTTATTGACCGATAACGGCAATATCGGCCAATACCGATGGTGTGGCCGATACATCGGTGCATCACTAGAACAAACCCAGGTAGCAGATCTGCAAGCCCGTTGCTTTTGTGTGACACTGTCGTACGATCAAGTAAGGTGTTAATTAATAAAAAATGAAGCAAAGGTTAACATATGGAGATAACCAGAGGGATACCAGGGTGATGCCATACTGTGTGTTGTATAGGCTCAATATGTCAGTTAGTCATCTCCACCTTCACATTCAACAGATCCCGTGATCTGTTGTGGCCAATATGTAATTTCCTGGGGTCTAATAGGAATACTATAGTAAAAAAAAAAAAAAAGAAACGCCGTAAAATGTTAAATGTTAAATAAATAAATGACAAGATATTTAACCACGTGTTCGAATGCCCCTGTCCCCCTGTCAAAAAATGCTAAAATCGTTAAAAGGAAAGAAAGCAGCAAATGAAAATAAATAAATTATAATAACACTCACATTTTACTTTCTCTAATAACAACCTAAAACAACATGAACCTTGGTTGAAAATAAAAAAGGTTGTCCTGTGTTTCCAGACCTTTCTTAGCTGCATCATGTTATTATCAGATCAACCTTTCCAAAAGGTTAATACCCTGAATAGTGCAGGGCCACTGTAGACTAGTACGATAGCACTAATAGCAGTACACAGACGATAGCGTTGCACATTAAATTCCCCCGTTGTGACTGTGTGTGTGGTGCATTAGCACGGTCCGGCCCTGCTCTGTGTGACTGTGTGTGTGTGTGGGGTGCATTAGCATGGTCCGGCCCTGCTCTGTGTGACTGTGTGTGTGTGTGGGGTGCATTAGAATGGTCCAGCCCTGTTCTGTGTCGGCTAAGTGCCGTGGCCTGGTCGTTATTAAGGCCTGATTTCACACAACCAGCCGTGTCCGTTCGCTCCATTCACCTAACTCTAAAAAAAAACCTTTTCCCCTGGAGGGACCACCTAAGATCCCCCCAAAATGGGAGGACCCGTGAAAGAAGGGGATGATTTGCTCTCCCATGCCCCCCACCCCCACCCCCTACGTTCTGGCAGGGAAAGCAAAAAGCAAAAAAACGTCATGGCCAATTTGTTAACCACAATTGATTTTGCATGGTGTAAAAAAAGTGCATGGCCACCACGAAGACACTTTGCATGTTTGACCCAGGGTGGCATAGATACGAATTACTCTTGACCGTGGCATGAGAAAACTGGCTTACAATAAGCCCTGGAAGTGAAAAAAGCGAGTGCTATTATTCCATGTTTGTGAAAACGGGAAAGACTTGAGTTTGCTATGCAAGTCGAGTGTCGACTGTTTTTTTTTTCTTTCCCGCGTGCGACCGCTTGCTTTTGGCTTGCACTCTTCAAGCCTGGCAATGCAAATTAAACACAGCCATGTCTTTGAAGAAGTCATTTTTATAGTCGATATATTTATATATATACACATATATAATGGTTATAAATTCAATGTTCTGATTGATCCTTTGCCTTTATTGCCCCACAACCTCTGAGATAAGTGTTGTTCCAGCAGTATGGCTTCTCAACCTAGAGATGACAGAACTCCAGGTCTTGTGATTTTTCGACTGCAAAGGGCTCCTGCATATATTACAGCCTGCAGCAATGGGTCCTGTTTTCGAGTTCACAGCAAGAGAGATCACAGAGGTGTGTGTGTGTGTGTGTGTGTGTGTGTGTGTGTGTGTGTGTGTGGGG
>OOFJ01083274.1:0-18682 GCA_900323375.1 Benthosema glaciale
TAGGGTGTTTTCATGACTCTGAATCCATTCCAAGCATTATTTTTGCACAAAAACAACTCCTTGGGCTAAAAACGGCCACAGCCGTATTGACAAATGTGATGAGGTATTTGGGCAAGTGGCTATGGCCAAATTTAGCCCAATGAGTGATTTTTGTGAAAAAATAATAATTAATAATTAAGTGGAAGTCAATGGTGGCCATACTCAAGCCATTTTCAAATCTTTCCCCTCAGACAATTCCAGGCAACTTTTTTTCTGTTATTCGGGACATATTGAACATACAAAATCAGCTGAGTTAGTTTTTGTTGCAATTAGTTTGAGGTTGCTCCTGTATTTTCCGTAGATTTCCTGTACTACAAGTCATGTTGAGGAAAGTGGCCGACCACCTGACAAGTTGTTTGATGTCACAAAAAATGTAGGATGGTATCCCTGTTCCTGTCATTGCTAATGGCACCACCAGAGCTACTACAGGTTCAATATCAATATTAATGAGTTTTCACAAAAATAAATCTTGAATTAAGTAAACCTTAACCATGAATGTACATCAAGTTTCCATTTGGTTTTCCCCCAGAGATCTCATTTAACCTTGACCTGACCTTTAACATGTGAGATTGACTAGATGGTCATTTTAATATTAGGTTTCTTTTCCCACCTATGCCCAACTAAACATCATTCACAGCCAGACGTCAACCCCCAGACAATGGGATCTACAGTTCCACACTCTTTTCCTTCATCACACTGCCATCTAGTGGTGAACCTTAAAGCCTAGAAAAGAAAATAAGGTCCGCAAACTTCATACATTTTAAGCTTTGGACTCAAGTTTATGCCAGTGTGCGGACGTCTTTTCTGTTATTTACTTACGTCCGGCACCTGGCGTTTAGTTAGTGGATGTGCGTGCTCACTGGTCTATTGTATTTTTCTGAACCTAAAAGCCTCCAATACAAATGACTTTAAACAAGATTTTGGAAAGGGATAAGACTACATTGATTAAACTAGAATCAAATCAAGGTATACATGGTAATTCAATTGTAATAAACGGGTAAACACAGCTTACATTGAAACTTAAGTGCCAGTAGCATGTACATTTTGATTTCCCCCTCGTTTTCATCACCCTGGGATTAATTAAATCTCGTGTGACCAGTGACCAGTATAAACAAAAAAAATAATATGTAAAATTAATTTCTCAAGGACACAGATCACACGCTCAGATAACACTAAGATTAATGGACACTATAGTGGCGTTTCAGAAGCTTCCAGTTCTCTCCTCTATACACTTACAGTTCACCACAGTACTACCTTTTTCTTTTTTATTTCAAGCAAGTCTGATGCGCATTGATTAGAGTAGACCATTTGACAGTGACTTTACTTTCTGGGATCCCAATACATACCATAGAATACATAACATAATTTAACAGTATACAAATGGACCTTGATCAGTCTATCCATCTCATCTGTCTCACACTCAGTCCCCAAGACAAAGTGGGGTCCCTGCAGGGATTCCAGGGGTCCCCAACAAAATGTAGTTGAATAGCTGTGCTGTCAAATTCAACTTTATCCATTTAAACATTACCTATTAAAAAAAATGCACGTCTACAAACTCGCTGCTGTTTAAGACAAACAACTGCTTGTCTCTACATTAATAGAACATTCAGGTCCTTGGACTGACCTCCAGACACCAATAAAACCTTTGACTGCTTTGGTGTAAAAAGAATACATACATATATGGCACTAAAATGTAAACGCCAATGATGACAGAGCCACGTCACATCTGGTTTTTGTGTTTTTATTTATTCTGTACAACCAACAGACACTCAGATTCGGGAGGGGTACAGCATCTGAAAGACACAAAAACAAAACAAAATGTCACAAAAATATTCTATAATTAATAACATTAGGTATCACAAGAAACCACTGTTTAGTGTTCAGGTTAACTACTAAAACGTTTTTCAAAAATCAAGGCTCACAACAAAAAGAGACGAACAGTAGTATTGCTAGATATAATTATCACTGGTGTCCAATGGCCTTGGACAGCAGGTTAGCAATAATCCAATGGTCTCTGTGCATAAGTGTAGTTCTCAGGTGGCATGAACATTTCCTGTTCAGGGTTTCTCATCGCTTCAATTTTATTAGTTCAGCAGCAGATTTGAACGAGAAACATTATATTATGAAGGTGTTGAGTATTTCAGGTTCAAATCTACTGCTGGGCTAATCAAATTAAGCCATGAGCTGAACAGGGAATGTTTATGCCTTCTGGGAAAAAAACTACAGTTATGCAGAGCCTATGGATGTGGACAACAGGTGGTACTAGGTAACGGTAGTATAAAGGCCTCCAACTAGTTAACAGTAATTTATTTTAATTACCACTCTGATCCGGTGTCCCATGGCCTTGGCTGGGAGGTTGCTGGTGAATTTGGCGCGGACCATTCCACTGTTTCCATGAGCGCGAGTCACCTTACCCCAGATAACCCTGGTTTTGTTTGGTTTACCACCAGGAGTGACTGTGTTTCTGTAATGAAATATAACAAAATAAACGTTGTTACTTTGGTTTCACTACAGTAAATCCAAGAAAATGTATAACCGAGTCAAGACACAACTTGGGGGTCGCGAATACAAGCGGCCGAAATGAGTTTTCTCCGACGGGTGGCTGGTATCTCCCTTAGAGATAAGGTGAGAAGTTCGACCACGCGGGAGAGACTGAGTAGAGCCGCTGCTTCTTCGCCTGGAAAGGAGCCAGCTTAGGTGGTTCGGGCATCTGGTTAGGATGCCTCTCGAGCGTCTCCCTAGGGAGGTCCTCGATGCACGTCCCACTGGGAGGAGACCCCGGGGCAGACCAAGGTGCAGATGGAGGGATTACATCGACTCTCTGGCCTTGCACCGTTTCGGGATCCCCCAGGAGGAAGTCGCTAATGTTGCTCGGGACAGGGAAGGGCTCTCTGGTGGAGCTGTTGCCCCCGCGACCCGACAACGGATAAGCGGTTGAAGATGGATGGAACTTGGGGGTCGAATCCAGTAAACGTCGACAGAACACTTTCCAAATCTTACCTTTAATAGCTTTTAGCATGTAAAGATAATTCATTTACATTTGTGAATGTTTGTCTTGGGGGGGGTTAAGCTCTATTCAAATCAAAGATTTGCAACAGGATGCTCATTTGCGACATACATACTGTTAACACATTAATATGTCAACCTCTCTCACAAGCTCATGCAGAGTGCCATGGTATAAAAGTATGTTCAAGAACAAAAAAATAAAGGTTTGTTCAAAATCATGCCTGCACACACCACAATTTTGGACAAAAAGGAACCAAGACATAGAAAGGAAAACTAACCTTCAACGTTTCAAAGAATGTAATAGAGAGGCAATCATGTTGCCAACCAAACTCTAGTGAGTTCAGAATAGTTACATTTTCCCAGTTGGCCATGATGAATTAAGATGTTTGACAGCCCTCATATAGAGCACCGCAGTCCCATTTCATGACGACGCCTGGCCCAGAAGTGAATTCCCCATTTATTTTACTCATAGGCTATCCAAAAAGTATTTATTTAAGAACGATTACGCCGCGAACTTGGGTTGTGACGAATCATGACAAACACAATGTTTTGGGCCAATCAAATCATTTTTAAGAAGAAAAACGAAACAAAAAGTGTTGTATCCTGCCGTTTTTTTTCTTCTAACAATTTTTGGGGCCGATCAAATAATTAGTGTTTGTTGTCATGATTTGTCACGATCCGAGTTGGCTTTGTCCGCGGCGTAAACATCTTTATATAAATCCTTTTTGAAAAGCCTATGAGGAAATTGAATGGGGAATGACTGCGGCGCTCTATAGACCCTGCAGTTCACCAAAAAACTGTCAATCAACACTTCAGTGGTAGAACTTCAACATACGGATACGATCCACGGGAAATTATTGGGAGACATTGAGTGAAACTCACTTCTTGGCCTTGTAGACGTAGGCACAGCGTTTGCCCAGGTAGAAGTCCACCTCATCTCTGGAGTAGACGCCCTCCACCTTCAGCAGAGCTGTGTGTTCACGCTGGTTCCTCAGACCTCGCTTATAGCCGGCAAAGATGGCCTTCGACCACAGTCTGACAAGAGAGACCATTCAATTCAAACAATTATACGTTTTGTGGAACGCAATCTGATTGGTTAAAGAGTAGGTTCTAGCCGTGCTTTAGTTTAAACGATCATATAGGAACACTTAAAACAGAAATCAGCTCTGTTCTCCCAGAGCACAGCAAACTGGGTTGCTAGGCTAGCGAGTTTCTTGAGACATTTGTGGTCGTGCTGGCTGCCAGATTATGAATCCCACCAACGTTCTGGGGTGACCCGCCTTACCGTGTTTCTGAGTGGCTCCTGGGCAGGCATAGTTTTACTGAGGTTAGGCTTAGGTAGTTTTACTGAGGTTAAGGTTAGGTTTAGGCATAGTTGCAAAAGTGCAAAAACGAGGACTGTCAATAGTGACTACTGACCAATCACAGCGGGCTTTTCTAGAACTGTGGTGGGATACATAAGCATGCGTAGTGCCTGCATCTATCATTAAAACACTCAAGGGTGTTCTTTACCGTCATTAATGCATGTCTGCGGCACTGCCTTTCGGAATTAACTGGGCAGTTCCTGCAGCATCGCTGGCGTGCATTAATGACGTCAAAGAACACCCTCGCGTGTAACATTGCTTAACTCAAACATCTCTGTACATCTCTGATCAGGACAAAGTTTACCATGCAAACTAGTAATGTGTGTCAAAACAGACAACATAAGGACTTAAGTGCAACAGCATGTGTCAAGTTATTATTTTGGCTATTAAAACCCATTAAAACCAGGAAAGCATGTAAAAAGTATCTAAAATCTAAAAAGCATTAGCTATTCAAAAATAGAAGCTGTACATTTCACATTTTTGAAAAATGATTCAGTGTTTTTTCACAGCACAAACTCTAGCAACAACATTACAGTGTAGATCCAAAACGTCAGTTCTCTTACCTTCCAGGCATTTTGAGTCTTCTCCAGGTGTGACAACCTAAAAGACAAACACCAACTTACTTTATGCAAGACAAGTCTTAAAGTATCATTTGCCAGGATGATGCAGTCCATGTACTTATTTAATACAGCTTATTCAGTTCTATCGCCACAAATGAAAGAACTACAATGCAAGTAAGCTCGTATATATTAGCTATATATTAGCTATATTATATTTGATCATTTTGACATATTGCACATAGATTTATGCATACGTATTTGTCAAACATGGTCAATTAAGACGTGTAGAGAAGATTAATTTGTTAGCATCATTCTGCTACAGTAGATATCTCAGATGGGATGTTGACGTGAACGTAAAAGTAACTCCGCTAAACAGAGACAGGATGTATATTGTAAAACAAATAAAGAAAATTGTTTAAAATGTGTAAAAACGTCATGTTAGACTGTGTAAACATTGGTTAGCTATAAAATGATCCTCCGTTACTTTGTTAGCCATTACCGGCTATTTGGCAAGCAATGTGAAGTCAACGTAAAGTCAGTTTCCACAGGAAAGTTAACAGATTGAGTTCGCCATGTTGTTACTGTTATTTTAATCGTGAATATAATCATTATAAGAGTTACAGGGGGTTGAAAAACGCTGTACTGCAGTGTGTGAGCCGGTTAGCGAGTAGCTCCATCCAACTCATATCTCTCCCATCTTTATAAATCCATCAATAAAACCAGCTGTATTTCATACGTAAGATGTGGTTAGATGAGCGGGGATGTGAATCGATCAGATTAATAACGTATATAATGATTAAAAGTTATATTTTAACGTGGTGTTTTCATCTCCTACCTGCACTGTGAATGAAAAATGGAGGAAAAGGAAGTGCGCGAGGGACGCTGGGAAAATATTGTTGGCGTCCGTGGGGTGGCCGGTGAGATGCCTGATAGGAAAAATGTCGAAAACGTGTATTATTCTTTTACATATTAATTATTTCACATTTAGCTGAATGGAATACACAGGGCAATGAAAATGCAACGGTTGACTTCATTACAAAAAATATATAATAGACGTTTTAGTGGTGAAACGTAATCGTGCAGACGTTTAGTGTGTGCAGTTTTGTATGCATTTAAAATGTAAAGAATACCTTAACTGTTTTACCATTTTATGTGTAGCCTGTTATTTTTTATGTAAAACGTAATACATGAACGCGCGCGGCGTGCCAAAAAAGAGAAGATCTACAAGCCCACACCGCATATAAGCACCGCAGCGTGTTGTGTGCTTGTAGATCTGCACGCGACACCATCGTACTACGAAGTACAACCACGCCAGCCGCCCTGCAGTCACCAGATCTAAATTTAGTTGCCACGGTGACCAATAAACAGACAGTAGAAGATAAGTAAGTTCATGTAGGCTACATACTATTTTGTCACCCAGTAATGGTTTATTCTTAAAATAATACAACGTGAGTAATGGGAAACAAAGCGTGTTCCACCCAAAAAGTGAGTATTATAGGAAACACTATTAAATACTTCCATAATCACTATTACTGGCCTGATTCTTGAAGTATTTCATAGTGTTTTCCCTTATATATGTAGATTGTGTCTGTCTGTCTTTCTTTCTTTCTTTCTTTCTTTCTTTCTTTCTTTCTTTCTTTCTTTCTTTCTTTCTTTCTTTCTTTCTTTCTTTTATTACCAACATAAATACCAGCAAATGAATTGACTTTACACATTTAGATTTGCTGTTTGTTGAGTGTGACATATGTTTAAATAAAGATTGAAGTAGCCTACAATTTAGGTAGAATGTAGAATGACCCGGTGTTATAAAACCCCTGTGTGTCTGTGGTATAATTTATTTTTCATTCTTGTGTGTGTGTGTGTGTGTGTGTGTGTGTGTGTGTGTGTGTGTGTGTGTGTGTGTGTGTGTGTGTGTTTTGTGCCTGTCAGGATGTTGTGTGTACAGGAGGTACTCAGCGTGTGTGTTGTTTTAGAAGATACTGCAGACCAGCTGGAGGTGTTGGGCAATATCATCATATCAACATGTGCTCCCAGCAGAGAATGCTCTGTGGTGACTCTCCAACCCTTACATTACATCAGTGCTTCTCGACTTCTCAAGTAGTTGATGCATGAAAAATCAGTTTAACTACTGGTCCCGATTTTATGCATTAGGCTATTTTAGCAAAAATAATAATAATAATGTTAATTGACACCGATCTTCTCTTATGTGGGTCCCTGGAGCAAAATCTTTTCAAATGTGGGTCTTCGGCCAAGTATCAATTTTGGGATCCCTGACATGAAAATGTTTGAGTATCACTCTCTTACAAGACTTTTCATCATGTGTATGTGTATGTGTGTGTGTGTGTGTGTGTGTGTGTGTGTGTGTGTGTGTGTGTGTGTGTGTGTGTGTGTGTGTGTGTGTGTGTGTGTGTTAGGTAATGGCAGACCGCAGTGTGATGCTGTGCCAGCAGAGACACGCCCGTCAGAGCCAGGGGGCGGGGCCAAACAAAAGCCATCACCTGAACAGAACTAAAGATTCTGAACTACTGAAGAAAATACAGACAGACAGGTAGATAGACAGACAGACATATACAGTCTGAACTAGTGAAGAAAGTACAGACAGACAGGTAGACAGACACATACAGTAGAACTACTGAATAAAATACAGACAGACAGGTACAGTAGATAGACAGACATACAGTAGAACTACTGAAGAAAATACAGACAGGCACGCATGCACGTCACACACACAGTTTGAACTAATGAAGAAAATACAGACAGGTAGACGGACGGACAGACAGACAGACAGACAGACAGACAGACAGACAGACAGACAGACAGACAGACAGACAGGTAGACACATACAGTAGACATGTAGCATTAGCAACCTATATACAAAAACCTCAACCACATCACTTGGTTGAGGTGCTGGGTTAGAAAGTGACATAAGAAAATGTATAAACCCGGACATTCGAGCCAAGGTTCTTCATCGACCACAATTTTTGTAAGCCATTTTTCACCCAGTTACAATAGAGGGTATGTGCATGCATAAAGTGAATGGGAAATAGAGTGGCGAAGTGGGACGAAAAGTGAGTTTAACGTTGGTTAACATCATCAAATGCAATCAGATAGGACTTTTCTGTTTGTATGAGCTGTCAAGGCCAGAAAGTAGTGTTTTGCCACTCCAAAGGCGTTCCTGCATAACTTCCGGGTACAGTGATGATGTCACACACATACCCTCTATTGCCTAAACTGCCTGTAATCCTGTTCACTTTCTTCTTTCCTCTGCAGGCTTTTTGTGTCTAAGGTGATTGACAGGCTGTTGGCGGAGCTGAGAGCCAATCAGACGTTTCTTAGTTTGTTGGAGTCTGTGGAGGAGGAGAACGACAGGAAGTCCCACCTCCGTGATGTCATCAACAGGTGAAATACTTCACCTTACGCACTGTACTCTACTGATATGTTGTGCTGGTGCTGGATTTATTGATTGATTGATTGATTGAATATTTTATTAGTCAAAAATGTAAACAGCACATGGTACAGTAAGACATTAAAGCTAAAAGAATAACACAAAAAAGTCCTGGGGACTTCCATTATGGACATATGTATTCATTAAATTTATCAATATACAGTAGCATACAAAAATAGGGTATAGTGCTGTAAAATTAGTGGACCTGGTTGTGTTGGCGTTGTGGAGAGTGTAGAGACGGAAGCTCAGGTGAAAGAGCAGACGAATGAGAATGAGAAGATTCCCGGTTCAAACCCTGGCTTAGTGCAGAGGTTTCCTTGAGCAAGACACTTAAAGGGACATTTCACGGCTGGAAGAAACTGCAGTCACTCAATGGTAACTAATAGTATTTGTAGTAAATAATAGCACAATTTCAAATTTGCACCCTATGGCCAGAAAAATAATGAAGTCTGTGTGTTTGACTGGATTGCTGAATTACTACAATTACCATAATATTTTTGGTGCACTGCCCCTCCTTGTGGAGAGGTGGGAGGTTGCGTGGAGGTGTGACTTGTAATACAGGAAGGAAATGATACCACCACAACAGTGTCAGGTTCCATTCCACCCCTTCCAGAGACGAGATCAAGTAGCTCGGCCTGGAGTTGCCAAGATAACTTATCACGGCAACAAGTGGGTTTGTCATGAAGATGGTGTCATGACCATCAAAAGTAAGATCTGGTTGCAAAAGGGGTGAAGTCGCCCTTTAACGTCTAACACTGATGGCCAACCTGCTCACCAGGGGCAGTTGCCGCCCCTGGTGAGCAGGTTGGCCATCAGTGCGTGCGTGTGTGCGATACAGGTTCAATATGAATCATCCATTTTCTGTTTTCATTTCTTTTTACAAATGGTTTAGAGAGGAGGAGAGTTGTAGAAGAATAAGATCTCTACAGAAACACCTGACAGACCTTCACACACAGAAGAACATGGAGCTACAGGTATGCCTCTGCTACTCACTATGTATAAAACTAAAAACATATCCAGACACCGAAAACACATTTACATTGGGATAGGTGAGAAGAACAATACCTTTATCTACCTTAGCTGTCGGACAGCTGTGTCTGGAGGCATTGTTTTCAGACAGACAGACAGCTGACAATCTGAAAACATAATGCTGCCGTCTGTCTGTCTGTGAGTGTCCCGTCATTGTGAACACAATATCTCAGGGATGCCTTGAAGGAATTACATGACGTCTTGGCATAAATGTCCACTTGGACTCAAGGACTCATTCAGTTCCTTCAAAGCCATCAGAAGGAAGTTATGAGTAATGAGGTGCTCCACAGTGCAACATACACGTCATACATACTGTAGTGTACACCATGATATGATAAGATAAACCATCTTATAGTATTTATAAACCTACAGTATGCAGTACATCTCATTGAGGCTTTCAGACCATGCTTGTGTTTCATGTTGGTATTGTTGCAGAGTCGTGATGAGTTGACGGCTCATTTAAAAGACCAGCTGCAAGAGCTGAAAGTGAAAACATCGCTGGAGAAGAAGTACGTGAAGAACAGCTGCAAACAACTGGTCTACCAGACGCACAAACACAACAACCACAACGAGGGCACACTGCAGCAACACATACAGGTGTGTCCACACCACAGAGGTCCTTGGGGTTCACAGCCAAGTTTGTTGATATATCAGCGGTTCCCAAACCTTTTTTGCCATGCACCCCCTGTTACCTCCTGACCTAGCTGGCGCACCCCCGCACATGAAAATATAAATCGCATAAGCTATATAGGACACATATATTTCCTATTTATCCATATATATGTACACATATGAACTTGAATATGGCATATATGCAGCATAGGCTATATTCTGCATACACTTGCCATATATTGGCATTATATGTTAATATATTTCAAATAAAACCATAACACCACCATTAGCCTTCTCATGTCGCGCACCACAAGGGGTGGACGCACCACAGTTTGGGAACTATAGGATATAGCATCAAAATCTATTTAACCACTTGTCTTTAACAACGGCTATTACTGAAAATAGCAAATCTATAAGCTGTCAATGTGTCACAAAATATCTGGTTTTCATTGGTTAAATCTGATTTACTCAGATTAGTTTTGTTGTCTGTCTGTCTGTCCGTCTGTCAAGCTGTTAAATGACAGATTGGAGGAGGAGAGACGAGTTCATCAGCACATGAAGAGCTTTCTGAAGGACCACCTGCTAGTAAGGATTCATTATAACAATGTCATAATAACACTGATATCACATTGTTATTAATATTGGGTTGTTGTTTCTGCAGACACTATCGGAGCAGGATGAGTGGTGGATGGAGAAATATAACCAGGACATGGAACGCAAACAACAGGAAGTAAGCACCTTGAAACACAGCAAGAACAGCAATGTCACTATACTACAACTACTGTCTAGCAAGGTAAGAACGCACGCACGCACACGCACGCACACACACACGCACGCACACACACACACACACACACACACACACAGTAGTAAGTACAAAGAGTGTAATAATAATAATAATAATAATAATAATGATTATGATTATGACCTGTCAGTAATACAGAGTGTGAGGTGGTGTTGGACGATTCGTAGTAATAATAATTATGATTTGACCTTTGACCTGTCTATACAGGGAGTGTGAGGAGGTGGTGTTGGACGATTAATAATAATGATTTGACCGTTGACCTGTCAGTACAGGGATTCTGAAGAGGTGGTGTTGGATGACAGGGTGTTGAAGGAAAACCTCCGCAGACAGCTGGAGAAAGACAACATGGAGAGGAACGCTGCTACCATGGTAACCACTCATACATCCCATACTTTTTTGTAAAAATGGCAAATAGATTTTGGAGGAAAGAAACCGCAGGAATAGGAAATCTCCAGTGTTAGTCTTCCCATTGGCTGTGGAGTTTTAATCTGTGTTTTTGTCTTTGTAGGACAGACAGACAGACAGACAGACAGACAGACAGACAGACAGACAGACAGACAGACAGACAGACAGACAGACAGACAGACAGACAGACAGACAGACAGACTAGTAATACGTCCCAGTGGTGGAAAGTAACTAAGTACATTTACTTAAGTTCTGTGCTTATTAAGTACAATTTTGAGGAATTTGTAGCTCACTGTGCGAATCATTGTGAGCTTGTAGATCGGCTATTTTCAAAAGATCCTTATACATTTGAAAACTTGAAATGGGACTTTCTGCACAATGAGAAAACTGACTGAAGTACATTTTGAATTCCGGACATTTACTTGTAACGGAGTATTTCTAGTAGTCGAGTACTTTTCCCCACCACTGATACATCCTGCATGACTCCATGTTGTCTCAGGTGCAGGCGTGGTGGAGAGGAACTCTGGTCAGACGCGGTTTGGGACCCTTTAAAAAGGGGAAGAAAGCCAAAGAGACCAAGAGAAAAGAAAAGAAGAAGAAGAAATGAAACTCTGTCGCCTGGAACCAGATGGAAGAAAAGGGAAAAAAACTCCTCTTCTTCTTCATCAACTGTGGCTCTCCTTATTGTTGTAATGTTGCTGATGTAGGATCTGATTGTATTCTTCTGTTTGTCGACCCGACCCGGAGAACATGAGGCAGAAGTGAGTCTGAGAATGAAATGAAACACAGTTAAACATGAAACCATCTCCTAAACATTCACACAAACAGTTAGAGGGCTTTCTATTGTTTTTATCCTTGGAAATACGTTTGTGTATGTTATTTCTTTGTGTGTTATTTATTTGAAATGCTATATTGCTCTTTTTATGACCAAATAAAATCAATCAATCAATCAATCCAAAGGTTTTTACTTCTTGTCCATATGTTGATCTATTCTACAGTATGTAAACCTTTTAATCCTCATTCTAAATGGTTTCTCTGTTTTCTCTGACTTACCACAGATTCATTGAATCTAGAGCAGGGGTATTCGAGAGATGAAGCAGGGATCCCCCCCCTACATATCGTATAAAATTGTGTTGCAAAAGACTGTTTTCATAGATTTCATAGATATGCTAGCTTCATAGACTAATTTGACAGCACTATCATCACTGTACATTTATGTTGTTTGTTTACACATCTTATCTATTAATATGTTGGATTCATGTTAGTAAAGTTAATCCATGAATGGATGTTTAGACATTTAACCAGTTAAACCGTCAATATTCTATTAAGTATTAGATCTGCATTTGGTCAGCTTTTTTCCATCTACATCAAACCTCTTTGCTGAAAATAGACGATCTACAAGCTCACAATGCCACGTCAGTGAGCTTGTAGATCAGCTAATGTTCCCCATAGAATAGTGGGAAATGTCAAAACACACACACACACACAAGTATGAAACGTATTCATATTCAACAATGAAATCAGTGACTCAAATTAGAACTTTTATTTAATGCACCAAATATTCAATCCAGACATGTTCAATGTATTTATTCATGTTCTTTCAGGGACAATTCTCAGCAAGAAATAGTGAAAATACAAAGTTTAAAAATGTAAAAAGGGCATTGCGTTGCTGTAAGCAGGCAGGTCTGGAGCGGGATAGTTCTGTCAGTCAGTCTATTAAATGCATCTCTGTAAACATACGGAATGTTCTGTCTTGCCTTTATGACATAAAAACCAAGGGTAAAAAAAAAAAAAAAAAGATGTCTCCTTGCCAACGAGGGAGCCTGGCAGTGGGGCCAGCACTGGACCATGTGGGATTCAGTCAGTAACCACGGTGGTTGTTAGGAACCTCTGGTCACATGTTTTATCAGAGCTTTAGGGGGGTGGGGCAACATGTCTGTAGATCACCAATAATAATAATAATAAAATAAAAAAATAAAAACATGTACAGATCTCGTTTCAAACTCCAAACAGTAACTTCAATGATACAAGTATCAGACATCTGGAAAATACATGGCTTGTTTTTTCTTACTTATTAAAAAAAAATATTGCAGGCGTTTTAAGGTCCTTACAAACCGGGAATATATATGTAATGTAGTGCCATTAATTTGCATTAATTTATTTAATTTAATTATGCGGTTTGAGTACCCACACAGAATGCCAATAGAAACACGGCGATAAAGCAACTTAATTTTAACCAAGGTCGACTTTTCGACGTGACTAAAACCACCCCGACTTATGATTTGAGTGGAGACGCGCGTTTTCATATTGTTTATTATTCATCACATTCCCGGTGTGCGATGGACCGTGAAACAGCCATGCTGGAGAGGAGCCCAGTGATAGGAGGAAAACATGTCATTCAAAGCATCCCATGATCAGCTTAACCACGGCCATTAGGCCACAACAAGAGGGGCTAACCCCCATCATTGCTGGGGGTCGTCATTAGAACACTTGGGGGAACCTCGGTCACCAAACCAGGGTTTGAACAATCATCAACCCTAAGCCAGCCACAAGTTATGTTCATGTTTTATCGTGAAATCTTATTAAAAAAAATAAAAAAGTGTTATCTTCTTGTCCTTTGACCAGCGAATAGGGACAGCGTCTGTCTGCGTCGCCATGGGAGACCTCGCCTTGTCGGCTAGGCAACAAACAGGAAATAACAGCGTCATATATATATTTATATATTTACAGTTAACATTTACACACTAACAATACAAGTTGAAACAAACAAACAAGACAGACGAAAAACCAGGATGTGGCACTGTGGCTACTTGTGTAGTCGGATTGGTGCAGCACTCATAATGGGAGTCGAATGTGGATACTATGATGTAATATCCATACTGAATACCACGTACTATGCAGTATGGCTTCTGTGTTTATCTGTGCTGAATATCATCTCTGTGACTCTGTCGGGTGGAAACCTCATATGTCGAAAACTGTTACTATTCAGGATTCAAATGAAAAAGAAAAATTTGCAGATCGACAAGCTCAAAACACGTCGCTTCGTGTCGTGTTTCGAGCTTGTGGATTTGCTACTTTTGTGTGATGCTGTATTAGGATCAAGTAGGGCGTTAATTTATGAAACACGGTTATCTACACTGCATACTACACAGTAACCAAACTGCACAGCACCATACTCATACTGCATACTCTGTAGCATTCAGAAGATGCAGTTGTGTGAAAGGATGAATGTAATGCACATTGTAATGCACTTTGGAAAAAGTATACAACACAGTGACCATACAGCGTACTGCATAGTAATCATACATAGTATTCACATACTGCACATGTAACATGACCTTTCTCCGTCATTTCCATTCCAAGTCATAGTTCTGATCAAAGACTGGCGACAAGATGAACACCATTTTAAGCCAGATCTAGATTTACAGTATTTACAGTGCCAGGGGTCCCAAATTTGTTTTGGGCAACATAATTTCTAAAACAAAATGTTTTAACACTATGAAGTTGGTAATGGCACTTTAGTTTAAAAAAAAAATAAAACTATACTTTTATTGTGATAATTACTGTACTGTAGTTTGTTAGTTATACTTTTGTTATTGTTATAGTGCTCAGTGTGAATGAGCCTGTATGCTGCACAACAGTGCCACTTTATGTCTCCCAGCGGTATTGCCAACAGCTGTTCATACCCCAAACAGACATAAATAGGCACATAGGGACACACAAAGCCAGTCATTGGAGCGGTGTGCAGTGCACTGCTTAAAAAACAAACAGTGACCTCTGCTCGGTTGTTTCCATTTGAATTTGCCTCTGGGGGCACCGCCCAATAGAACGTGTGGAGGATGATGGCCCTTTTGGACGGCCCTCCTCTTCCGGTGGGGAGCTAATGATTTCATTCCACCAATCCCCAATCTGTCGGCAAGGGCATTCGAAATGTATGTACATTCTGAATGCCCTTGCCGACAGATTCAGTAGCACAGCTACTGTAGGAACCTGTTTGAGAGATTTTGGAACTTCAGACAGAATGTCACAGTGGTTTATTTATATTAAGCTGCATGGATACGGCTAACCTTTTTATCTGGCTGGAAATGACAGAGCAGGACAGTAACAGGATCAATACTGTGTGTACTGCAGTATTAAGCACTAAAACCCCAGCAACCGTACTGTGGGAAAATACAGTAGCAGATCGACGAAGCTCACACCGCATTGCAAGCTTTTGTTGATCGTCTATTTTCAGCGAAAACGTTCCCCACAACAACAGAAAGAGAGACACCAGTATAGAGCCCTGCACGACTCCGGTCAACCATGTGGCGCTTAATCCAGTAAGACCTGAGGACGCATCTGTGTCATCTTATAGCTTTTAGAAACTTTAACCATTATTTTAAACTTTATCGGTTGAAAGATAGCAGATCCACAAGCACAGTGTGCCACGTTAAAAAAGGTTTTAGAAGACATTTTATAGAATCTGGTCTCAGGTCTTAGTGGTTTAAGTGGTGAAGATAAATGTATGCCCCGTGGCACGGCGGTAGTGGTGAAGATAAATGTATGCCCCGTGGCACGGCGGTAGTGGTGCGACAAAGCATGAATGGTGCTTTAGCGTGTACTGTCTGCAGTATTCCATGTCTCATAACGTCTAACAGGAAGGAATACACACAAGCTTCATCTCCCTCAACTGACTGACACGTAACTATTAACTGATATGGTTCCTTTTTCTCTTCAAACTGCTTTGATGAGTTATGACTGTAGCAGTCTGCCAGCTGGTGTGACCCCTCCATGACCCCACACACAAATCACCTGACAACAATGAAAATAATAATAATATACTATATCATATTAATATGGTGCAAAATTACCAAAGCGTATTGCTGCCACTGAAGAACGAAACAATGGGATCAGTATCATGTTATGTGAAAAGCTAATTTTTAACCAATTCAAACTGGCAAAGCATGTGTGTCAAAAATAGTAAATTTTCTTTGTGCCGCAATACAAGCTTGTATATCTATTTTTGTATAACTTACATTTTCAGATGGGTGTCCACAGCCAAATACGTATCGTTTTTTGGGGTCCTTGGCACAAAAATCATGGCATTTGTAGAATCGGCCTCATGTCCTAATGGGTTATGTTTTAATAGTTTATTATAATAAGATGTTTTTTGCACGTTATAAGATGTTTTTGTATTACTAGAGCGGTGCCTGTTGGAGCCTCTGCAGCGGTGCCCGACAATTCTGGACAACTGTGCGTCCGTCCGTCCTGCCCGACTCAACACCGGGCACTGCACTCCCTGTGGTGGGGTGGAACACGTGTGTCGAATTTTAACGGTTCTCGAGTTACCCAGATCTGTACACACACACAGACAGAGACTTGGTGCATTTAGTTGTTACTTGTTATAACTTTTGCTATTTTATAACTTGCTAAGTTATACCTTTAATATGTGAAATGTTTCACGTTATAACGTGATAATTTATATATTGTTAAAACAATTGTATTTCATTAATATTATATAAGTTATCACATTAAAAGAATATACGCAAGTTACCATGTTATAACATGAAACTGTGACCGTTCCGTCACAGTTCCTTCACAAAAAAGCATAAATTACCAAGTTATGAAATACAATGTTTTGTCTTAAGTTACTACTAAGTAACTCCATTATAGTGTGAAATGTTTCACATTATAATAACTTTGTATGTGATAAGAAATACTGGAAATGCTGCAAAATCTCTGCTGTGTCACTGTCAACATTCCCATCACCCAGTGATGTCAGCAGAGGAACCGCCGCTCACAAAGCTTTCAAACAAGCAACCTGCTCTATATCCAGACATGCCGCATGGCGGCAATGCGGTTTTATTTAGCATGCAAAGCACCTTGTTATAACAATACACGTTTCATATTATAACGTGACACTGATGATTTCTTATTTTCGTGCCCAGCAATACGCTTCTGTAAAAAATAAAATAAAAACCCAGTGGACAGAGAAAAAGAGGAAGTTACTGTCTGTCTGTGGTCTATTTGACATGATAAAATGTTCTTTCGTAAGAAGAAAAATCATTAAAAAAAGCAGTTGGAAACGCTTTGATCACTTCCGGGTCGATGCGATGGAGGACGCAAGGAGACAAGAGCTTCCCTGTCATTTTGTCTTTCTGGGATGTCAGTCGTTCGATAGGTGTTGTTGTCATGGCAACGTCCCGTAGTGTGGTGGGCGGGTCTACAAGGCGAGGGGGGTGGTTGCCGTAGAGACGCTGGTGGTGGTGGTGTGTTTGGGTGGGGCCAGCTCCAGAAGAGCGCGCACCGTTCCCGCCACCTGGGGGAGCCCTCGCTCCTCCAGAATACACACAGGAAGACACAACTGAGTCTATGCACACAGACAGACAGACAGACAGACAGACAGACAGACAGACAGACAGACAAAAAGAAAGGCAGACAAGGGGGGATGAACAGAAAGGAGGGTCATGTCAATGGGTGGACTAAAAAATAATGATAATCACCATGATGGTAACAGAAAATAAATTACTAATGAACAACATCAAATAAAGATGAAATCAAGAGAATTAAAAGGACTGAGTATAAACAGTACTGTGTGTCCTATTTGTCGCATGATAGAGTTACATGAAAATAGCCCGACTACAAGCCCCTGATGAGTCATGCGGCGACGATGGTAAAGGCTTTTGTAAAATTACAAGGGTACATTTTGGCTTAAGGGTGGCGCTAGAGAAATGGTCATGGGGTCTCCAAAGTCAATGGGGTTGACCATGCAGTCTGCCCGTTAGTTTATGAGCTATCCTGTGTGCAAATTGAGATAAGGGTGCTGGCTAGGGGAAAGCTATACGCAATATGCACAATGAGCCATAGAAACAATTCAGAGAACTTGAGAGAAATAAGACAACACAATTAACAAACTAGAACTGCACTCTGTCGAGTGCCAACTTGCGCATCGCACACAAGTAGACCATACATGGCCTACTTGTGCGCGAGCGGAGCGAGCGAACAGAGCGCAGAACAGAGTGCAAGTACTCCCGATGTTTATAAAAGGGTCTTCTGACGTACGCCTCTTCCGTCATCATCATACCCCATAATAGATCTGGCTTTATTGGCTGAAGGTTCTACCGTCCCTATCTTAATTACATCATACATCACGATCTACTCCAGCCAATCGGTGGCAATCGATGACCACCCAATACCCCGTCTACCCGGTCCACAACCGATCACAATACTTAATCAATTTAAATAACTGGTTGGAGACTGGAGATGACACACTATTTGTGTTATGCTGATTGGGGGGGGGGGGGGCTGTCTGTCAATGCTGTACTCCCGCAGCCAACCATGCGTTAGCAAAATTCATAGGAAAACGACAACACAGAACAGCCAATTTCATAGTCATATGAAATCGGTATCCGATGGCTCTCTGCTTGGCACTCAGCAT